>CAUYLG010062750.1:0-95873 GCA_963573385.1 Cacajao melanocephalus | reverse complement strand
GTGTGGCTCCTCCGCCGGGAATCTCCTAGTCTGTGGGCAACAAAAATTCGTCTGAAAGTGCGGCGTCCACTCGCTCTCTGCGCTTTCACTGGGAGCTATAATCCTGAGCTGTTGTTAATCGGCCATCTTGGATCTCTCTCTGAGCCATCTTTGTGGTAATTCTAGATCTCGTAAAAATTGCTTACTGCCTCTTTGGAGACATCTCTTGCAATCGTGGTTAAGTCATAACTGTAGGACTTACTAGTTTCCTGTGGGAGGTTATCTCTGATAAAGAAGTTCAAAAGCCAGAAATATTGTTTGTCTTGGCAAAAATTTGGTAATAAAAGATCTGGAAAAATTTCCTTTAAGAGCTCCATTGTTGAAAGTCAATTTAGTAGAAACAGTTATTTGGGCTATATATGTATGTATATTGTTTTAATGCCTCTGCTCTCTTTCTCTGTAAAAACTTAGTCAATTGAATTCTGCCTGTTTCTCCATTTGCTTCTGTCCATCCTTCCTTCATCTTGTCACTGTTGATGCCTACATGAAAGGATCTAAAATAATTTCTAACAGCCTGGGACCCCTTGGGTAAAACAGAAAAGGCATCAATGACTCTGTTTTGGGAGGAATCTCTGTTTTCCTCATGGAGACCCCACAGTTCTAAGTGGACAGATTTCTATGAAAAGCTAAAAATCTGTTATCTATTACATTGCATTTCCTGATGTGTTTGACTTTTGGGGGCATTAGAAATTAATTTATATTATGAGAATATTTTAACCTTGGTGTATAATAAGTAGGTAAGAGATCTGCTTTTAGAGATGGCTAATGGCAGTTGCTTATAGTGAGTGATTATTACCATAGGGCAATACTCTCTTCTTTGTGTATTTACATAAGACAAGTGTGCTCTTAGGCACTTAGGAGGTATGGAATCAGGGATAAGACTCCAGTGGAGGATGGACTGATTGGCTTTGTGTTGCCCACAAGAATGTCCTTGCAATGAAGTGTACTGTGAAAGTATTTTTATGTCTCATTCTATTTTTATACTCAATCCTGGATCCCCATATGAGTGTTTCCTATTTTGGGAATTTCTTCTGCCTGCCATTTGTGCCTGCATACTAGGCCCTAACAATTGCATGTTTTCCTCGTCCTGTTTTTTAAAGGGTTCAACCCTAAAGCCAGTAATCCAATTAAGAAATGTATCTTTAAGGAAATCTCCATGTGAAAGAGTGTCTGCTTTTCCTGGCTATCTTAACTGAACCTTTACTTACACCGTTTTTCCTTGGTTTGAGTAAAATATAAATTTCCTGTTTCATACAACCTAAGAGTTGTACCTTTAGAAATGCAAATTTGGAGATGTTTACTGGACAATTGTTTAGGGCAGAGAATAGGAGATCAAGAGAATAATAACTAAAAATGAGAAAGATATACTTTAGGAAATGGAACATGAAGAATCTTATAAATCTATAAAATCTGCTTCTATCTCTGTGTTTGTATGTCTATGTGATATTTCACTATAAAATGTATAGAAGAGCTCTAATCAATTGCCTTTAATGAAAAGAAAGTGCTTAAGCCAAATATTTTATCAGAAAAATAGAAAAATGTTTTTTACTTCAGGTGACTTTAGTAGTGTTTTGTAAATAAAGGTGGTTTTATAATTGGTAAAATAAAATAGAAACATTTTCAGAATGCAGACATTTGGTCTCAGTTAGGTCTGACATTGCCTGCTGGATGTTTTAAGGTCATAAACTACTTCTGTAACATTTTTGATAATTGTATGACTTGTCTGTTTTAGAGCCATTAGATTTTAGGTAAGGCCTGGGGATATGAGCTGTTAGGCAAGCCCCTTGGCTATGCTGAGAAGATTCAGACATTGTCGGCAGCTCTGTCCTTTTCCTGTACTCTGTAATCTGATATATAAAGAAAATGCTTACTTATCAGGTTTTTCACTGAAAATAAAAATCGCTAAGAGTAAACATTGTGACAAATGTAATTTAGACTATGGGAGAATGAGTTTACATGCAAGTTGTATAAAGAAAGTAGAATGTGTATTTGGTAAAAGGTTATAAGAAGGCATAGAAACATGGTTTTCATTAAAGGGAAAATAATTTTTAGTTTAGAAGTTTTTAAGAATTGTCTTAAGTTAAAAGAATAGTAGGGCAGGACTGAAGTTGTGGACTATTTGCAAATGATTGATCTTTTAAAGGAAGTTCTGCATATGATCAAGTTGACCAAAATTTGAAGATATTTTTAATATTTCTATAAATTAAACATTAAGGTAAAAAGAACAGTGATTCAAGGCCAGAATCTGGGCCTATGTCTCAGAATAACAGGGTTTCCTTGGAGTACTGATCTGCTCATTAATACCAAATTGTAAAGGGTTATAAGAGGCATATGGAAATCCTATTACCTTATGATTAAATTGATTAAAATTAGATAGATTTGTTTATAATATTGTATTAAAAGTTGGTCTTAATGTTAACAATGCACTAATTTATATGTGGAATTTGGTTTTCTCTTTTGACCAAGATTTTGTGTAATATTGAGAGAAAGTGAAAGATTTTTGTTTGCATTTTGAGTAAACTATAGCAAAAATAGAAAATTGAAGAAAAGGAGGGAGAAGAGACAAATTCAGTTGGCTTCATGCTATCTTTATTGGGTCTTGTTTGGAAAGCTGTGTCATCTCTATCAAGGAACAAAAGGTTTTGGTTTTTTGAAAAATCTGAGTTATTATTTCAGCTAAATAAATGACCTATGATCCTATTTTCTGACATCAAGTGTTTAAAACCTTTGATATTTGACAAACCTCCCAAAATCAAAATTTCAAGTTCTAAATTTAGTTATTTTGACCTCATTAACTTTTTTTTTTTAAGATATTAGGTCCTCTGAAGTCTAAAAGAGACAAATATGGGTTATTTGGTAAGTTACAATTATACAGGAAGCATTGTCAAGTATAAAACGATGTTTGGCTTTCTTTGAGTGGAGTTTGCATGAATTTGTTGTTGGCATGTGTTCCAGAATTATGTAAAACTCATACTTCTGCTAACTGGGTGCATGTTATCAGTAATAATTGTGATTGTTATATTAAATTGTTGTATGCCACAAAGATGAACAGATTTCCTAGTCAAATATGTGTTTGACCATGGCTATCTTTCATCATTTACAATTATTGTTTTACTTCTTTCCAAAAGACAGTTTTATGATCAGCTATAGGACTCTCATGGGTGTTCTTGAACGCTGGTTTCTGATAAATGGTGTCATTGGAATAGAGAGAAAAGCTTCCAAGAGAAGTTTTGGAGAGGTAATGTATTCATAAATATTGAATAGAAATATTCAATATTCATAAATATTGAATAGAAAAAAAGTTTACTGCATGGATTGAATAGAATACTAAAATAATCTTTTTATAAAATTTTGCCTGAAACACTGCTGATTCATTTTGTTTTGCTTAAGAAAACTTTTTTGTTTTGTTTTGAGCAATTTAGAGTTTTTAACCATTGAATAAACTATATGCCTGTGAGCAAAATTTAAGTTTGTTTCTCTTTACTTGATTTCTCCAGAATTTGAAAAGCTATTTGTGAGTATTCTAAATTTATAGCAATATAATAATTTGCATAAATTCAACGAGACTTTGACTGGAATGGCATATTTTCAGAGATGAGTAGACTGCTTTAAGGAATTGAGGTTGACTTATGGAGCTAATAATAAATAATAAACTATTGGAAAAGCTGGCCTTATTCTTTGTCTTTGCAGTCTCTTTGCAGAGCTCCTGACTTACAGTATGTAAAGAAAGTTTAGGCCTAGGAACCCCGAGTTATTTTAGAAACTTGAGAGGAGATGAATTCACCTGATTCATACAGGTATTTGCAGGCACAGATGAATCCTTGGCTGGGCTTAAGAGGCTTTTAAAAGGCCTAATCAGATACCTTATGAAAAAATTCCAACAATGCCAATTTAGGAAAAGGAGCCAATATGGCAAGTGATTATTCTTGCTGCACTTTTTGCAAACAATCTGGCGAAATATAATGTGACTGTAACTTGTTTTTCAAATACATTGGATTGGTCTTACTATGATTTCTCTTTGTTAAAATGGGGAACTGGAGAGACAAAATATGTTTCAGGAAAAAACTGTAGTATATCTCTTATTAGATTCTAGCTTTGTTCATTGTTTTTGATTCCCTACTGATGACCCCATATCTGATTCGTTGTCCGTGTCATTCACCTAGATCCCTCAAGATTTTAGGTCAGTTTTATAGAGACTCTAGAAGCTAGAGTCCTTTCACTCCTTATGTTAGGGCTTATTATTTATCTTATGGTTTGCTGTTGACTTAAGTGCTGTGCTAAGCTGTGAATAAGAGTGCTATGTCTTTGCCATACAGACATTGAGACCTTAGCCATGCAATTGTTAATACACAAAGAAAACTGCAAAGTGGTTTTATTCTTCTCTATCTAGGCCCAATTCAACACCAACTATGCCCCCTTTCAACAGGAAGAAGTTGGAGTGGTCATCAGCCTTCTACTAGCTCTATAGTTTACACTTTGAAGTATGCTCAAGCCAAAGAGTGGTCAAAGAGGGGTGACTGAAGCTGCCATTGCAAAGAATATGCCATCAGAGAAGTTTAGCATGGTGGACTTCATATTGCTTCTATCCTCACAGGCTGGCTATCTTCATTTATTCCTGGGTGTAGGCCAAGTTAACCATGGGAAGATTTATAGTTCAGCTTTGAAGCAAGGAAAATAATAGTTTTTCCCTAAAAAGGATCCCTTCCTTGTTCAGGGACCAAAACTGCCTTTGTAAGACTAATGAAAGACCACAAAATTATGACTATGAGAAGGGCCTGGATTCTGCTAAAACATAGGCATAGTTAAATGATCAGCAGCCATTGTTCCCTAGCTTGCTTTTCTATAATCCATTACTGCTCAGGAGTAATACGGTCAGAGGTTACAAGAATTGTGACTTCCCCAGTTGCTCCTATAGATAACATTACTATTGTAGTACCTAAGACAGGTCCTTGGAGACATTTTTCAGACATTTTCTCATTCTGGCAATAGACTGAGCTCACCCAAACTCATGACTCATGATGCAAAGAGTCCTATGTTTCCCATTCAAAGACTAACTCAGTGCATGAGAACCATTTTCCACACCCCTATGATTTTATCCCCAAATATTCACCATCATCTATTCTGTAGCCCCCTGCCCACCACATTATCCATAAAATCCTAGCCTCGGAGTTATCAGGGAAGTTGATTTGAGTAATAAACTCCTTTCATGCCACTTGGATGGCTCTGTGATTATGAAACTTTTCTCCACTGCAATATTGCCATCTCAGTGAATTGGCTTTATCTGTGCAGTGGGCAAGAAGAACTATTGGTGGTTCTAGAATTTACCTGTTAACTTTCATTCTTGCAAAGTCCAAAATTTGTTGGTTAAAGAACAACCACCAGCCATTATTGCTCATAGGTGTAGAGTCAGTCACATGAGTAGTTCTGCTAATTTTTGGTAAAAAATAGTTGAGAGATCAATGCAAAAATTCCTCTAAAAACATACAGAAAAAAAAAGTAATTATCAAACCAGCTGTAAACCAGACAAAATTGTGCATCACAGACAATCCACTGAAAAGACTACAAAGACAGAATAAAATCTTACTCAGTTATATAGTCAGGAAGATAAAACCCATCATATACATATTCTCATAATAAACTACGGTCCTCAAATATCCATACTGAAATAAGGGGACCATTTGTCCTATATGGTTAGTTGTATACTTATCTTCTAATTAAAATGTTAGTGACTTGCCTTTATCCAAAAGGAAATCAGACTTTAACATCTTGATGACAAGAGGTAATTTTAACAACTTGCAAACCTGGAGCAGAAGCTAAGCTAGTTAGGCTCCCACCCTCCAGGCTCCCATTCAGGACTGACAGATAGCTACACAATCTTTTTTCATGATTAGATTTCAAAGAGATGGCTCCTAGGTCCTTAAGAAAAGCATTTCTGGGTTTTAAAACTGGCAAGAGGCTTATTTAGAATTTTAAAAGATTTATACATATCTCAAAGGACAGATAAATAATTTACAAAAAAAAATTTCTAAGAAATGCTCTAAGAAAAGGGAGGAATGTTTTTGTTGTTGTTGTTGTTGTTGTTGTTTCTGAGATGGAGTCTCATTGTGTTGCCCGGGCTGAAGTGCAGTGGTGCGATCTTGGCTCACTGCAATCTCCATCTCCTGGATTCAAGCAATTCTCATGCTTCAGCCTCTCAGCGTGCTGGGATTACAGGCACGAGCCACCATGCCTGGCCAGGAGGGGTGTTCTTTCTTTCATTCTTTTTATTTTTATTTTTTTTTTTGTCTCATGGCGGATGACATGATTTTAGTTTTGATTTGTATGTATCCTTACAGGATTGTAACCAGTTTCATCTTGATCTGGAATAAGCTGGCACCTGAGTCTGCAGTAACCTGACAGGTATGTGGACTTTGGATCATCTAGAGAGTCTTCACCCATGTGTTTTGTGCTTAGCTTGATGTGAGATGCTAACCAGGGATGGCATGTGTCACTCTTTATCTAGTTGTTTAGCCCAAGATTTCTGCATAGCACTGGTGAGTTTTCAAGAACCAGCAGAAGCATTCAAAACTCTTTAAGGCTTATGTTCAGAACCAGTACAAAACATTTCACCAACATTTTGTTAGTCAAAGCAAATCATAGTGTCAGTCTAGAGTTAAGGGATAGGGAAATAGTTTCTACCTTTTGATACAAAGTGTTGTGAAAGGGGACATGGATACTTGAAATAAAAAAAGTATGTTTATTTGTGAGAAAAATTCTAACATATAGAAAATATACAATTTTCAAATACATTTCATGGGGTGGAGATAGTTCTTACAGTTATTTCATGTGGTTCTCAGATTTCCTACCCTCCCATGTGATGAGATTGAGATCATCTGCCTAATTCTGGCCAATGGACCATATAAAGTGACATGCGTTTCTTATTCTCTGAGAGAATCAAGATGAAGATGTGCCTCCTTCATTATTCTCTTTCCCTGCTGTGGCAGCTTTGGAGACCACATGGTCCAATTAGCATAGAACTTAGGAAGGCACTATAGTTACTGTTACTGGCTTACTTTAAGGGATACAAATGAACAGACAGGTAAAGAGGTACACAGGGTGAGAGGATTTAACCTGCATCTCCTGAATTTTGCTGTATTATATTTTCATTCTAATTTAGCTCAAAATAATGTCTCTTCTCTCTTGTGATTTATTCTTTGACCCAGTGGTCAAAGAAGTATATCTATTTAATTTTTGATGTATTTGTCCAAATTTCTTTCTGCTACGATTGCTAATTTCACTGCATACAAAGTACAATCCTTTTGAATTTATTGAAGTTCAATTATGGTCTAGAATATTGTCCATCAGATAATATTTTATGTGCATTTCAGATTTCTTGAGGTATAATATTCTATGGATGTCTGTTAGGTCTGGTTTTGCAGTGTTCCTCAAGGATTCTATTTCCTTGTTTCTCTTCTGCCTAGTTGTTCTAGTCATTATTAAATGTGAGACATTGGATGTCTCCAACTACTACAATTGAATTGTCCATTTTTCCCTTTATTTCTTCCAGATATTTTTGTCATGTATTTTAAGCCTCTTTTTTTTTTTTGGTGTACATATGTTTATGCTTTTTATGTCTTTCTGATGGATTGATTTTGTTATACAATGTCACTACTTATTTCTCATGACATTTTTGGTTTCAAAGTCTATTTTGTCTAACATTAGTATCACCACTTCAACTTTCTTGTGATTGCTATTGGCATGATCTATCTTTTTTGTTGTTGTTTTCTATCCTTTTACTTCCAGTCTGCCTCTTTTTATCTGAGGTCTACATCCCAGAGCAAGTATATAGTTGAGTTTCGCTTTTTTATCCAGTCTGATCATCTTTGTTTTTTAATCACCTTACTTAATCCATTCACATTTAATTTTATTATTGGTATAGATTTAACCCTACCATTTTCTTTTTGAGTTTTTACTTGTCTCATATCTTATTTATTCCTCTAGTCTTCCTTTATCACTTTCTCCTG
This sequence comes from Cacajao melanocephalus, assembly GCA_963573385.1. Lineage (NCBI taxonomy): Eukaryota > Metazoa > Chordata > Mammalia > Primates > Pitheciidae > Cacajao > Cacajao melanocephalus. Next base: position 87,831 of record CAUYLG010062750.1, on the reverse strand, counting down.
CATTAACTAAATGTTTCCTAATGTAACATTTTAACTTTTTTAGTTTTCTTTTTCTGTTGCATTTTGAGTTATATCTTTAGTAGTTGCCCTAGGACTTACCCTATATATCTTAATTTATTTGCATTTACTTCAGATTTATATTAAATTCCATTGAGATTATGAAAATGTTACTCCTGCATAGTTCTACTTTCTTCTTTTTGTGCTATTGTTGTTATGCATAGTATATCTATATATGCTATAAACCCAATAATAGTTTGTTTTAGATATCAATTTTATAATTGATGTCTTTTAAAGAAGCTTAGAGAAGAAAGGAGAGCAAGTGTATATTTATAGTGTCTGTTATATTAAACTTATAATTTTCCATTTTTGTATCTCCTCCTTTCTTCCTGAGGATTTAGTTACCATCTGGCGTCATTTCCTTACTCCAAAATAGCTTTATTTCTACATGTTTCCTTTGAGCTCTTAGCGCTAAATATGTTACAATCCTGTATGTTATAGGCCAAACACTATACTCATGTACACATTGTTTTATAAAATTGTATTTTAAATAAATTAAGATAAAGAAGTCAAGGTAATATTCATTTATACAACCTTGTATAATTACACGTAATATACATATATAATTCTCTGTAATTACTTTTCCTTGTGTTCTTTATTTAACGTAGATTTGAATTTTTATCTCTGTTTTCTTACTTTCTGCCTGAAGAACTTCCTACAGGATTTTTTATAAGGTGAGTCTTCTAGCAATGAATTCTCTCAGTTTTTGCTTTTGGAGATGTGTTTACTTCACTTTCATTTTTGAAACATACTTCTCCTGTATATAGGATTCTTGTCTTCTTGACATTATTTTTCATAAGGAGAAATCAGCTGTTAATGTTGTTATGGGTTCATTGTGAGTGATGAGTTGTTTTCCTTTGTTGTTTTCAATATTTTCTTTTTGTTTTTAGCTTAGCAACATATTTAGTATGATCAGTCTGAATGTGCATCTCTTTGATTTAATTCTACTTAATTGAGCATCTGAGATGTGTAGTTTAATCTTTTTCATCCATTTTCAAGAGAATTCTGCAGTTATTTTTTAAGGTATTTTTGTCTGCTTTTATCTCTTCAGTCCTTCTGGCACTCCTATTACAAGTATGTTAATGTCATAATGGTGTCTTACATTTCTTTGAGGCTGTGCTTATTTTTCTTTATTCATTTTTCTCTTTATTCTTTAATACATGATCATTATTAATATACCTTCAAGTTCATTAATTTGCAGGACAGTTCTCTGGACTGACCTAATTTTCTCCCAACCCCTGTCTCCTCCTTGCTTACAGTTCTAAAATATAACTGTAGAATGTGCTGGGAAAGCAATATCCTGAGACAGGGAGGAGCTGTGTGAAACAGCCTGGGCCTTGTTCCTGTCTCTCCTGGAGAATGTAACGTTTTGAAATAGAGTAACTACAGGGACAGGGACACTGGGGGCTTTGTTCCTTTCTCCTCTGGAAGTCAAGATGTTTTTCAAAGCTTTTCCCAGTGAGTTTCATAGCCAATGACATATGTATAACTGCAGGTGGGTTGCCTTTCGGGGTCCTTTGTCTGTGATGCAAGTGGGTCATGCCAATCAACACTCCAGTCCCCTGGGAAGCCTTCTTGAGCCTTGAGGGACCAACTCATAGTGGATCTTGGGCTTCTTTGTCACTTACTGCATATCTGTAAGTAATATATCTACTTTGTATAACTTGGTATTTCAGTATGCTCTGTCTCGCTCAGATAAGTGGCTAACAAGTACATGGTGAACCTATTTCACATGATTCTTTCCTCTGCCAGTTCAAGTCTTCTGTTGAGCACCTGTAGTGTATTTTGTCTCATTTATTATACTTTCTAACTCCAGAATTTCCATTTTTTAAATAATTTTTAATCTCTTTATTATTTTCTATTTGATGAGAAATTAGCTCCATGCCTTTCTTTAGTTTTTAAAACATAGTTTTCTCCAGATTTTTAACATCTATATAGTAACTACTTTGTAGTTATTAGTCTCTAAAGCCAACATTGAGGTTACCTCAAATGCAAACAATGTTGTCTGCTCTATCCTGCTTTGTTGCATGTCTCATATATTTTTGTTGAAAAAGAGGTACTTTTTATTATTTATTTTAGCAACTCATGATATGGATATCCTTCACTCTATTGGATATTTATATCATGAGTTGGATAATATAGCAACTCTGGAGACCTCATCCCACTCCATGCTGCAGATCATGGTGATGGTGTTGTTATAGGTATTTTTGCTTGTTTATTTGTTTCAGAGCTTGACTGAACTAGGTGCAGCCTGGGGTTGTTTGCCTCCCATACATTGGGGACTGGGTAGGGAGAAGGCAAGGTCAATCTTCTCATATGCACCTTCTTGGAATTTAACTTTTGCAACATCAAACTGAGGATGAGAGATACCTCTGATCTTTCCGGCCTGGGGTGAAACTGTATCCCTAGACTGAAAACTAGAGGAAGAGAAGCCTTACTTTCTTGACAGAATCTACCCAAAGTAGAGCTTCTGTTATACTCATCTAGGGAGGGGAATGGGACTGGCTTATGACTCAGATGCTATAGATTCACACTGCCCTTATCAAGATTTATTACACCTTCTTAAGTACATTTTTATCCACATCCTGTATGTTATTAGGACACTTCGCAGAAATTTCAAATGGTTATTTTAATAAGATGTTTATCAGTAAATGGTTGTTCAGCTTAGAAAGGGTCTGCCAACCTCCTATCACTGTTATTCTGAAAGTCTTACTACTTTACTTTTCTTATATATTTTTATTCATATATACGTATATGATTCAAAGGTGTCTATACTATCATTGTATTTTGTTTCATCACTGTTCTAAGTTTGCTAATTGCTATTTAAACTACTTTAAAAATATCATTAGTGGCTGCATGGCTTATGTAATTTTGCTAGGTAGTCTTTGGCAAATTAATATTTTAATATAGAAAATATTACTGATTTGTAGAGTAGGTATTTAATCTACCCATTATTCATATGAATTTTAGGAATTTTTATTATAGTCAATATATTTTTGTCTTTGGCTTGGTTTTCTATACACTTTCTTGTCTTCTTCTTCTTCTTTTTTCCTTTTTATTGACGGAGAGTCTCACTCCATCACCCAGGCTGGTGCACAGTGGGGCAATCTCAGCTCACTGCAGGCTCCTCCTCCCAGGTTCAAGAGATTCTCCTGCCGCAGCCTCTCAAGTAGCTGGGACTACAGGCACATGCCATCATACCTGGCTAATTTTCGTATTTTTAGTAGAGCCAGGGTTTCACCATGTTGGCCAGGCTGGTCGCGAACTCTTGACTCAGGTAATTCACCCGCCTCGGCCTCCTAAAGTGCTGGTATTACAGGCCTGAGCCACTGTGCCCAGCTCACTTTCTCTCCTTCTTTTGCTCTTTCTTTCTTTCTGGCTTGCTCAAGTTATAAAAACTACGTAGAAAAAATATATTTATTTATTTAAAATGTTTGGTAAAACGTTTACATTCTCATTTGCAATATATGTCTATTTTATAAGTAATAGAAAACTCAATAAATAGAATGTCATCACAACTACATATGTTAATCTTTCCTAGATGTGACTGTCATATGGGAAATAAGTTTTTTTTTAACCTCTTTAAGAGTGTTCCTATTTTAATCTATTTGAAATTAAGAAATTAGCTCCTCTAAGGCTACCTTCAGGGATCACTAACCCTCTCAGGATGTGAATGACAGTTTTGAAGGAAAAAAACATAATTTTCCTGAAGAAAAGCAAACTGTAATTAATTAAAATGGCTAAGTTATTTGACAACTTGAAAAAGAATTTCAATTAAAATAAATTAACAAATTTTTCAGCAATATTAATTTAAAATTAAGTGTAATTACTGATACATAGAAATAGAAATTTTGCCTTTGGTGACATTTTAACATAGACTGTTTATGTACTCCTTACAGACATACAGTTTAACAGTTTAGAATATCTGAAGCATAGAATATTAAAAAACCTAATGTACAGTAATAAATAAGACCATGTCCTCAATGGTCACTTCTTTCACAGGCTAACCCAGAAATCTCAGCACTCCAACAAAATAGTGTTTGTTCCTTGTTTATTTGAAAGCCGACAAAATTACTAGTTTGTAAGCCTGTGTTGCTAAAAATTACTATTTTGTAAGCCCGTGTTTCTACTTGTGGTTATCTTTCCACGTTATTGTTTCAGTTTCTTTTATGACCCTGCTGCCCTGTAGACTGGAGTCCTGTGAATCATAGAAAAAAGCATGAAGAGTCATACTGGGCAGGTTTGATAGGCGGCAAAATGTGACACGTTCTATTCATATGTAGTCATACCTAAATTCAGAAGAGGCTGGGATATGAGTTCTAGCTATGTGTCTTAGAAGAAAAGAAAACAGAGTTGGGGAACAGTCATTCAGTTGACCACAATGTGCCACCCAGTGGCCTGATCTGCAGAAAGGAAATTCCTAAGTTATTCAGAAAATATTTCTAATATTTTACTTAGGAATTTGCAATCCACCAGATACTGAAAGACAACAGCAATGTTTCATTTCTGTTTTTTGCATACTTCTGAAGGCTTTATATTAAAATCATTTTCTCATTTTTTGGTAATTAATAATTAGGGGGACATAAAAATAGTGTGACAGCTGAAAGGCATGTTTCCTCATTTTGCAGATGTTAACAAGAAGACTTTGAGAGATAAAGTGACTTGATCACATCACAAAACTAATTAGGGAAAGATTGTAATTTTTGTAAAAAATCCTAACTGATGATAAGCAGTGAAACAATATAAGATAATGAATAGAAAATTAGATTAATTGAAGTAAAAATGGATTTAACACTGGATATACTATGAACTTGGGATTTGAGTAAGAATTCTTTAAATTTCTTTTCAGATCACCTATTTTACAAACTCTGAACATAATAGTTCATGTTACAAACCACAAAAATGAAGGCAGAAAGGATTAACATAATGTATGTTAAATACATTTACAAAGTAAATGTATTTATGTTCTCAAAAGTTATCTTCTCATATCCATCCAGTTTATTCTGAATGTTTTCTCTGTATTGATGTCTCTTGAAAATTGAAAGTATGTTTTAAATGTGCTTCATTCCTCAGTTCTTCCATTATATTTCTCATTGTGAGGGGCCGGGATAGCTCTGTTCATTGCTCCTGTGATTTGGGAGTGCTCAGGCTGTTGCTTTACGAAGTTGTTCCTAGAGGTGAACACTATATTGAGCAGAAGTTAATTTTAAAGTTTTTTTTCTTTTTTTGAGACCGAGTCTCATTCTGTCACCCAGGCTGGAGTGCAGTGGCGCAATCTCCACTCACTGCAACCTCCTGGGTTCAAGTGATTCTCCTGCCTCAGCCTCCTGAGTAGCTGGGATTACAGGTGTGCACCATCATGCCTGGCAAAATTTTGTATTTTTAGTAGAGACGGGGTTTCACCATGTTGGTCAGGATGGCCTTGAACTCCTGACCTCGTGATCCGCCCGCCTCATCCTCCCAAAGTGCTGGGATTACAGGTGTGAGCTGCCGCAACTGATCTTTAAAGTTTTTTTTTTCTAAATGTATCAAAGATAAGTTTCCATTAAGTTATTTTTCTATTCTAAAGGTTGAATTTAAAGACAAGAAACATTTAAAATATCACATTCTGTAGGAAAATATAAGCATTTGAGTTAAAATGGAACACGAGCTAAAAAACTGACACTGCAGGGATTTTACTATAAAATGTATTCAATAATGATATTTTCTGATACTTTTTGTACTGTTTTACATTCAGATTTTAGTACGGACTACATGTTAAGTCTTTGAGAAAAATCACATGGGGTGAATACCTTCTTGAACTCAGGCTTATGCTTTAAAACTTGAAATTGTATTGCCTTTATTATTCTTCATTGGTATAATAATAAAAGTGGTTAGTAAGACTAAAATATCATCACATAATATCCCAAATAAAAGGGTATTAAAATCAGCGTATTGATCTGCCTTCCCATGTTTATTGCAGATATGGGATACGAGTTCTAACTCATATTCACATATTCACACAAGTAAATAGGTCGAGAAAATGTGGCATATATATGCAATGGAGTATTATTTTGCCATCAAAATAGATGAAATTCTGTCATTTGCCATAACATGGATGGAACTGGAGGATATTATGTTAGGTACAATAATTTATTTCTAATAAAATATTTATTAGAAAGACAAGTGTTGCATGTTCTCATATGTGGGAGCTAAAACAAATTGATTTCCTGGAGGCAGTGAATAGTGACTACCAGAGGCTTGGAAGGGTAAAGTGGATTTGATTAATTGGTACAAAAATACAATTACATAACAAGACTAAGAGTCAGATCCAGTGTTTGGTAACGCAATAAGGCAACTATAGTTAATGATAACTTGTTGTACCTTTCAAAATAACTGGAAGAACAGATTTGGAATGTTCCCAACACAAAGAAATGATAAATGTTTGAACTGATGGATAGTTTGGTTATCAGATTCAATCATTATATATTGTATGCTTGTGTCATGTGTACCCCATAAATATGTACAACTGTGTATTAATAAATGTTTTAATTGTGGAAAATACAATTATATTGTTTATAAAACTATCCAGTGATTTTTCTACATTGGAAATTCACCAGTAAACTTCTCTGAGCAAGGCATTGCTTATATTTCCTTTAATTCTCTCTATACTTTTTCAATTATCATGGATTATGAGTTTCACATATAAACATTTAGGTCCCACATTTTATAATGCTCTGGTAAAATATAAGATGAATGAAATATGATTCTTGGTAGCTCAGTTTAAGATTAAAATAGACATTTAAACAGATATTTGCAATATAATGTGGTATGTGCTGTGAGAGAAACATTTATCCCTAACTACAAATATGTGAGATTGTCACTTGAACAATGGCTTCCTGGATGGATTACATCTCCAGGAGAAATTAATTGATCAGGCAGACAGAAAATAAAATTCTATATATCAGAGAGAGGGAGCAAATAAAGCACAGGGCCTAGCAGCAAATAATATCATATGAGTAGGAAACTACAAGCAATTTAGTAGAAGAATCCCCAAAGTCCAGTGATGTGCTGAAGCTGGTTGCTACCAGTTTACAAGATATTATTGTGTGCCTCTCTTCCCAACACTGTCTCCAAGGACGGTAACTTAGTAATCTGGATATTGGCCATGATGAGAGTATTTCCATCATGGAAACTGGCAAATATTACAAATCCAGGTTTTCTTCTTCCCTCCCTCCCTCCCTCCCTCCTTCCCTCCCTTTCTTCCTTCCCTCTTTCCATCCTTCCTTCCTTCTTTCCTCTCTTTTTCCTTTCCATTCTTTTTTCTTTTCCTTTCTTTCCTCTTGGAGAATTGGTTTACAAAAACATTTTCAAAAAATCACTGATTTAGTAATAAAATATTTCTAATAAAATTATACACTAAAATATGTGAAAAAACATACAGAACTATAATTAAGCCACTGTGGAAATGGGCCTGAAAATCTCTATTACTCATGATTATATGTGATATTCCTATGCTGTAAGACTTGGAAAATATTGACAAACATAGGATGAAAAGCTACTAGGTAATCATAGTTGTAAGATGAGTCTGATGGATTTGTAATGAGAATGAAATTTGTGACCAGGAAACCAATCATTCTGCATGGTTTACTTTATTTAAAATGATGAAGATGAAAGAAAGGAAGAAGTTTTCCTTCTTTTCTGGGAGTTTTCAAATTAATTACTTGAAAAGATTTTAAAAAGAGAAGGAACACAGCAAAATCAGACGCAGTGCCCAGGTGTTCTCATGGAGAATTTTAGAAGTTGATGAAAAGTAAATAAGGTGTCTTCAAGAGAGTAACTTTTAATTTTCCCTAGATCCAGCAAGGGGCTTTGGTATAGCATGAGGAAGGGAAGCATTTGTCTTCTCTATTGTGTTATAATAGCAATGAGTGGCTACTATTGTCAAAATCTTCAATGCTTATATTTAATAGAAGGAGAATTTAGAAGAGAAGCAGAGAACACCTTTAAATTATGGATACAGAAACTATCTGGGTGAACTACTCAATGTATCGCTCAGGCAAAAGGACAAGACAATGCTTAAGTCAGGCTGGTAAAGAACTGTCGACGCTTTATAAGCTATTGAGATAACTTCTTTATCAGTAGAACATTGCGGAGTTTCACCACTTAACTTTCACAGCTTTGTCTTCTTTTGAACTATTTAATTTCTTATTATAATCTCAAGTGCTTGGCAGCTAGATGTATATAAAATGACATAATGGACTTTTTATGGGCTATTCAACTAGGGATCTTTGAACTCATATTGCTAAGTAGTCTGTGGAAAATAAGCCATTTTAGCACAATTTTTAAGGCTATCTGCATTTCAAACCACCCTGATGGTGTACTTTTTGGTTCTGGTAAGATATAAAACATTGTTAAACGTTAAAAAATGGTATGAGACTCTGTCAGGTTTAGAAAGGAGCAATTATAATCCTTTCAGCTCACCAATCATAAATTTCATGATTGAGTTCTGGTATATTACATTTTCCACACTCATTTTGGTTGTACTCTTGGAGTCTAGAAGATTCGATTTAAGTAAACTGTTAATGTAAGTATAGTCTACATGAATTAGTTTAAATATTATAGCCGTAGATTCAAGAACCCTTATATAGGTAGGCATTAGGATATGAAATACCAGCTGCCACTGTATTTGTCCTTAAAAATACCAAGTTTCTGAGTAGAGATGGAGATCCTATGTAGTTTAGAAGACTCTATCTCTGGGTCATATTCTTCCAGTAAAGAGGGAAAATGAGCCAGAATAATATAACCCTAAACTCTCAGTAGCTTGTAAATATCCAGGATAGACTGGGACAAATCCATGTTAAGAACTGTAAAAGGTCTGAGATCTTACCTACTTGCAAGCTAACAAATTGTCCTGCCACTGGTTCATAAATGCTGGCAGAAAACACAGGATTCTGCATCAGAGACTAAAGACTATTACTCAGCACAAGCAGCAATATGAGCTTCAATTTTTGCATCAGTTCCTATTGCACACTGTGATGAACAGACTTTAAGGTGACCTCTTATCTTCACAAAGGTTTCTATTTCCTGATGTTTATGTATTTGTGTAATCCCCTTCATTTGGGTATTGATGACAATTATGACTTATTTATAACAAATAGAATATGGCAAACGCTATGGGATAGCACTTTTATAGTTAGATTATCATACGGCACGAGTGATCAGATGCCACTCTTATAATTCTATTTCTTTAAGTGACACTCTGTCTCAGCAATTTGGAAATTCTTCCTGTGGGCTTGACCAAAAAACAATACAACATAACACAAAACAAAACAAAATGCCTTGTTGGAGAACTCATATATTTCAAGGAACTGCTTGTGGCCTTTAGAAACTCTTGGTACCTGGTAAACTCCAGCCAACAGCTTATAATACCTGAGGTCCTCAGTCATATAGCCAGAAGTAACTGCCAATAACCTGAATGAGCTTAAAAACAGATTCTTCCTCTGTTAGGCCTGAGAGGAGTGGGGATAATAAAAGCATGTTGTTGTTTTAAGCAACTATGTTTATGGTCATTTGTTACATGACATAGAATACTGCTCAAGTCTCATGGGATCAATGAAGAGGCAGACCCATGTAGATGCTGCACACATCCTAGGTTTGTGTTGTAGTCGCAGCACCTCAGGCTAGGAAATTTTAATTTTATATAAAGGAGTATTAGAAAATTTGCTTTAACTTTCTGATTAGAGAGAAACATTAGCTTGATTATCCCAGACAGTAAACAAATCTTTCTGGCTCTGAGGAAGCTAATATCTTAATTTTCTAAGGCTGTTTGCTATGCAAATATTCTTGCAAAAATAGTCCAGAAAAACTGCTGTCACAAGTTGCATAGAAATACCATGGAGAATAGTTGCCCATAGGGCAACACTTCTTCCAGTACTCTAGAAGAATTTCCATACAGTTAGCTTTATACAGTTGTATGGAAGAGACACTGTTATATTATATCCATGCCAAAAGTTCCATTTGGGGCTAAAAAAATGGTAGACAAATATCTTAACACATATTAGAAAATTATTTGCGGTTATGTATGGTTTCTCCTTTATAGAACTTTATTTACAGTCACTGTTACTGATATCATACTTTAGGTAATATCGTACTTTGGTGTAGAGCAACTCTGGGAGTGTACATGAACTGAAACATTTCATACAAATACAAAGGAAGAAATAAACCACATGCAGAAAGACAAATACTTCCTTCTAGAAAATGTTAAACTTACAATAACAGATGATAAAATGGTAGTTGCCAAGAGCTGACGGGTGGGAGAAAAGGGGATATATTGCTCAAAAAGTACAAATTTTTAGTTATAAGGTAAGTTCTGGAGACCCAATGGACTGCATGGTAACTAATAATGTATTTTATACTTGAAACTTGCTAAGAGAGTAGGTCTCAAGTATTATCCCCATATACACATACACAAAAGATAGCAATGTGAGGTGATGGTATGTTAACTAGCTCAGTCATGGTAATCATTTCACGATGTATATGTACATCAAAATATGTTGTATACCTTCTCTATATATGATTTTTATTTGTCAACCATACCTCAATAAAGCTGAAAAAAAGATAAAGGAGAAATTTTCTTCTTTAACTGCTTCAAATATAAAGAAGAAATAAATATAATTTTTTAAATTCTGAAAATACTGGAATTTTAGGATAAACATAAGGATCCGAAAATATTATCCAACATTAATAAAAATTTAATTGATTCATTTCAAATATCCATTTTATACTACAGTTTTTTTAGTTTTTAACATTTGTAACGCAGAGAGTTTGTGCCTTCATACATGCATGCCCTGTGAACTTAAATTCTAGGTGCTTGGTTTTGAAGGTTGAAACATCAGATAAATGAGCATTTATTGATTGAGGAGTATTAGCTCAAGATACAGCATTTAATATCCCAACAAGGATCTCAGGAGATGCCATAAATTTTATGTAAATTACTTTTAAAACTATGAAAAAAGTGATAGTCAAAGGAAGTGAGCGCTTAAGAATGATATTACTCAACTTTTACACCAAGAAGAAATTTTGAAAATAGATTCTCTGGAGACTGAAGAAAGTTGCTTTATTAAAAAAGTTAAAATCTTTTTCCTAGTTTCTGAACTTGAGCCACTATTAGATTCAGAACTCACTTGTTAAAGAGGAGAAAATGGTGGTTCCTTTGGGAGAAGGAGTCTGTAACAGCATGGGAAATGTTAAAGATAACGATTCACCTACTTTTTGCCCAGGCGTTTTAGTCAAGTTGATGTACACTGGGAAATAGGGATATCCAAACATTTTGAGGGCTTGTGAGCATTGACATCCAGAGACTAGAAGCATCGCTATGTCTCCTTTTTAAATCTGTTGCATATGTAGGTTAATTAATATCTAGATCACTGGATAATATGCAGCTTATATTAATTCCACAGACCCACCCAAATCTGTTAATGTAAAGATAGATATATTTCATTGCTAGTGCAGCCCTCACATGAAGTTCTTGGTCTACGAGGCAATAACTATTATGATGAGAAGCCCAAATAGGAGTTCCTGGAACTGCAGTTTCTATCCTAGACAAGATAGTTAATCAGCGAAAGTATCACATTCTGGGAGAGGAAGGTAGAAGAGAGAACCACTCTTAAACTAGCACCATTTGAAGTGTTGATCCCTTTCAATTGTCCATTTAATTCACCAATATTTCCTTAACAGAAACCTGGAGGGAATCCTAGAGGATGACCTTGCACTACCACAAACTCAACTAGTAGCACCCCCTGTGCAGTTGCAATGGTCAGACATGCTACTCATGCTGGCGCTGAGTTACATGGCCAAAGTTCATGACAGTCATCAATTTAGCAAATGTGCTATTTTTATCCATATTAAAAAGAGGCTTAGAAACAGTTTTTATTAATTTGAGTAGATGTGGTATTTATTTACAGTTTTTTTTTAGGTCTCTTTACTCTCCTGTTCTTTAATATGACAGTTCCAAGTACCTGGAATTGGTATGTTGGTATTTAGCCAGACATTTAGATTGTCCAAAAAATAAAAGGTAAAAAAAGCCATCCATTGCATAGATGACATCTTGTTAATGGAATCGGATGAACAAAAGTAGCTAGGAAGTTGAAGGCTTTGATAAGGCACATATTCCCGGGAAAGGAAGATAAATTCTCTGAAGTTTTAGGGATTATGTAAAATTTTTAGGGGTCCATTGACCAGAGGTTTTCCAGGTTATTCATCCCATCTGAAGTCAAAGCATTCTGCATTTCTCTGCAAACAGCCCTGCAACTTGGACCAAACAACCTGATAATTCGTATATTATTATGTCTATTAGTGAAGTTTACGGCAAGTGTCTGTGGAAAAAGTCACAAAGCAATTATCTAGGGATTTAAATCAAGGTCATTTGATTTGTAGCAGAGAATTATATAACTACGGAAAAACAACTCTAGTGAGCCCAGCCCAGAGAAGAAGTGCCTCAATATGGAAAAAGTGATATGTGTCTGGAACTGTTCATAATAAGCTGTGTTCTAAAAGATGCTCTAACTGATATAATTGGTCAAGTTCAGCAAAAATCCACCATCAGTGGGAAGTAGTATATCCAGAATTAAGTAGGAACAGGAAAAAGGATGCAAACAAACTTCTTGAATGGGTAGCACAGAACCCATGCCATCAACAGCATAAGCATCATAGCACCTTTCTCAGCACACACCTAAGGCTGCATTTAGAATTCTATACACTGAGCTGATGAAGCAGAAAAAAAGCCTGACCTGGATTCCTGGATACTTTCTCTCAGTAAGTGAAGATAAGCTGAATATGGATAGTAGCTGCACTAAAAAGCCTAATTCAAGGGTAGCCTTGAAAAACTTTACAAGGGAAGTTCCCCCAGTGGGTAGACTTTCAGGCAGTACGCTTTGATTTGTTTGGATGTGGTTTGAAGTTAGAATATATACTGACCTGTGAACATGGCTAATCACCTGATCTGCTACTCAAGGACCTAGGTTGAGAAAAACTGGAAGACTGGGCACAAAGAAGCCTTACAAGAAGCCTGTGGATGGAAACATAGGAGTGGGCAGAAAGTGTGAAGTTTTTTGTATTATACCAACACACACAAGACAACATTCATCACAAAAGGTGACACTAGCCACCAACTAAGCAAAACTATTCTGTCACCTGTTTATTTCAGCAAGTCTCTTTCATCAGCCACCCAATCCTGGAACAGTGGGTCTGTCACCATGACCATATTAATGGAGGGGTCGTGGTGGCAGAGATATCACTTCAATGGCCTGACATCATAGGCTCCCATTTAAAGCTAATCAAGCTATTGCAGTGCTGAGTGCTCAACCTGTCAGAAATGCCAAGTCCCCAATGTGGCACAAACCACTGAGGAGATGAACAAGCCACTTTGGTAAGTTGACAACCTAAGTCTCCTTCCACCCTTCAGGCTAGGGTTCATTCAGACAGGAAGAGAGACATATTACGGACATGGATTTGGTTTTTCTGCCCACAGGACCTCAACCAACACCACTGTTGGAGAGCGCTTATAGTGTATTTGATCTAATGGCATGTGATGCCAAAAAATATTGCTTCCAATAATGGTATCATTTTATCTGAAAGGATATATGTGAATGAGCCATGACTCTGGGTCAACTTGTCAAAATCATGTGACCTAGAAGCTGTTGTTCTGATAGAAAATTGGAATGGTCTTCTGATGGCAAAGCTAAATGGCAACTCAGATGTAAGACTTTAAGAGGCATGGAAACCATCTTCCAGGATGCAATACACACCTTGAAGTGAAGATATTTGTATGAGTCTATGTCATCCTTAGGAGAAATTTACAAAAGACATCCGCATGGAAAAAGAGGAGCCAAACTGACCATAATTTCTAATAGTTTCTGGAAGAATACAGACAGATGTCACTTAAGAATGGTGACACGTTCTGAGAAATGTATCTTAAGGCGATTTTGTCATCATGCAAACATTATAGAGTATACTCACACAAACTTAGATGGTATAGTCTACTGCACACCTAGGCTATTTAGTATAGCTTATTACTCCCAAGCTACAAACTTGTACAGCATGTTACTGTGTTGAATACTGTAGGTAATTGTAATACAATGGTAAGTATTAGCATATCTAAACATATCTAGATATAGAAAAGGTACATAAACATACAGTATTATAATCTTATGGGGCCACCATTGTATATGCAGTCTGTCATTGACCAAAACATCATGTGGCACATAACAATATTTACTTCCTACCCTTGAACATCTAGGTTCCACAGGATTAGAAATTTTAGTTCCCAATGGGGGAAACACTTCAGCAAGGGAAACAGTAAGCATCACATTGAAATCTAGGAGACTAACCATGTTTGGTGAAGAATTCAGCTCCAGGCTAAAACCTTGTATGATTTTTCAGACAGGCAATTAGAAAGTCTGCCTATCAGGCCTCATATGAGAAATCTGCCCCACCCACTCTAGATGTAGTGCGAGGTCAGAGCCTTAGTGGGAGCCTCCAGAGCCTCCCAGCAACTGGAGGGAGCTGCTGCCAAGGACCCAGACACCCCTCCCAGGGCTGTCATGCATATATGCGTATCTGCTTTCCTAGGCCAGGCACCATCATTGTAAGGGTTCTTTATTAGGGGGCCTTGGCTGAGGCTTTTTTGATTTACCTCCTCATCATGAGCTCTTGACTAAGAGCTCCACTCTGACTCAATTCCCCTATCTGTGCTGATCCACCTGGTTCTCACTGGGTCCTGTTCCATAGGGGAAAATGCAACGTTGGGAAGCCAGTGCTCATTTTGCATCTTGCTTACACAGTCAGAGCAAGTAACCAAATACTTGATGGTTACTTTAGTTTGACTCATTGCTCTAATTGAGCACCTTGACACCTGGGTCAAGACCTCATACAAAGGACCAGAAGGCAATAAAAGGAGTCACCAATTTGTCACAGATAATTGACCCAGATCATCAGCAGGAGGTGGGCCCATTGGGCACCTAGATAACTCACTGCATGTCTTTTCCTATACCTTTGCCCAATTCTGAAATTGGTAAGTGCATTAATCCTAGCTTAAGAAGGGGATGGTGACCTCTTAGAGATGAAGGTCTGTGTTATGCTACCAGGAAATACTACAAGACTGGCATAGGGGCCAGCTGATGGGGAGCAGATGCCAGAATAGATAAGAGTGAAAGAACACAAGTATCTGTTGCCACATCAAGGCATTGGGGACTGTACTTTTCTTACTAACCTCCTACTTCTAAGATTCTCTTAGCTCCCCTGTGGTGAAGGAAAAAAAAAGAGATTCTCCATGAAGTGGGGCCAGTCTGCTACCTGGATGAACTGTCATCAGAATCCATTTGAGACACATCTAAGCATTACAAAGGGTGAACTGTAGTGGACACTCTCATGTACCCTAAATTCCAGTTAAAGGAAGAAGTGAGGGTACTGATGGGATTGCTATTGGAAGGTGGTCATCTACCCTCAGCTCCTTCAGGGAGTGCCTCTTCAATAGAGAGGTGGCTCTTTCAAGTCACAGTAACACCACAACAGTCCACACTCAATGACTGATCTAGGAACAATATAAGTGTTTGACTGTTTTGGTCCCAAATAGGACAATTCTGATGGATCATTCTAGATATGAAGATGCCTATAAATTTGCTCTCGAGACTTATCCCTTTGAATAATCCAGCTTCTTTCCCCTACATTCTGCAGTCATTGGTTCCAAGCATACTCACTGAGTCTGCATAGCAAACTCCAATGTGAGTCTGATGCTTGACTATCCACCTGTGCCATTACTTATTTTAAAATATGAAAAGTCTGATGACTCATAGGCTGAAAGTATAACATGCCTTAGTCTAGTTATATTTTCTAAATTCACTTAAATGCCACATATTGAATTACTTAGATATAAGATTCATAGTGGAGTTGAATTTACACTTCATACTGTAACAAAATGTTTCATGTGTTTGCATCTGAAAAATTCTGAGCTATGACTGTATGAGAACATATTTGAAACAATCTGAAAATGGAATTAAATAAACTCTAATTGCCTTATATTATGTATTTGTATAATACTCAAAGTTTGTAGTTTATGTTTTCATAAATGGCAGGCATACTTGTTTATTGAAATCATGAATTCCAGAAATTTGCTGCAGAACAAATTAATTGTAAATGAAACGTGCTTTTGCATTATTAAAACTTTATTCCACTCAGGACCAAGTTTTGCCTGCGGAAAAAATAAACTTATGCTTTATTTTTTTTTTGGTAAATCAAATAAACGCAAATGTTAGGAGATGCTGGCATGGCAACACACTTGTATTGTCACATACACAAACAACAATGAAATGAAAACACTTGTAACTGGCTTATTTGTGTCATTTTAATGGTGAAACAGCCTGCAGTTCAGATATGCATAAAAGAATTATAATTATATGTAATACTATATATAACATATATTTATGCATTACATATAATTAATAATATAATTATATTATAATTAGAAAGTATAATTATAATTATGGTTATGTTATAATAACAATTCATCATAATATGAGTCTTGGCTAATACACAAATTCCCAGTTCTCCAATTCTAGACCTACTGAGAATCTGTGTCTTTAATAGGAAACCAGTGTAATTCTTATGTGGATAGAGGTGTTTCATTTCCCCATGGCTCCTTGCTATGAGAGTCTAGAATAGCACTACTTCCATTCTCCCTTAAGATGATGGTAGTCCCAGTGCTTTGGACTGAGTAGAAGGGTGATTCACAGACAATGCTAACTGTTTTTCTGCTGTCCCCGAACTGAACCATCCTTCATAGTTCACCAGTGTAGGTGTGCTATATGTGCCGTAGCCTTTCCTGAAATTGGAGAATTAAAAAGAGAATTCTAATTTATTGGGAAAAGTCTTCAAAATATGTTCTAAACAGACTGCTAAAAATTGCTTCCTCAGTATTACCCTTTATTCCTCAGGCTAAACTTACCAGAGGTGAAGTGAATGAGTATGTAAATAAAACTTGTACATATGCCTACTAATAACAGTGTCTTATTAAAAATTTGCTTTCCAAATGCAACAAAAACAAAGATAAATAGATGGGACTTAACTAAACTAAAAAACTTCTGCACAGCAGAAGAAAATCAGCAGAGTTAACAGACAACCCACAGAGTGGGAGAAAATTATCACAATCTAGACATTCGACAAAGGACTAATATTTAGAATCTACAAGGAACTCAAACAAATTACAAAAAAATAAACAATTCCATCAACAAGTGGGATAAAGAGATGAATAGACAATTATAAAAAAAATACAAATGGCCAAAAAGCACATAGAAAAATGCTCAACATCATTAATTGTCAGGGTCAATTCAAATCCACAATGCCATACCACCTCAGGCCTGCAAGAATGACCATAATAAAAAAAATAGATGTTGGTGTGGATGTGGTGAAAAGGGAACACTTTCATATAGTTAGTGGGAGTGTAAATTAGTACAACCACAGTGGAAAACAGTGTGGAGATTTCTTTAAAAACTAAGTTCTACTACCATTTGATCCAGCAATCCCACTACTAGGTATCTACTCAGAGGAAAAGAAACTATTGTACCAAAAAGATACTTCATATGCATTTATAGCAGCACAATTTGCAATTGCAAAAATTTGGAACCAGCCCAAATGCCCATTAATCAATGAGTGAATAAAGAAAATGTAGTGTGTATATACATATAATATATATATACATATGTATATATGATATATATGTATGTGTGTATGTGGGACCTAAGCTGTGAGGATGCAAAGGTATAAGAATGATACAATGGACTCTGGGGACTCGGGAGAAAGGGTGGGAGGGGGGTGAGGGATAAAAGACTATACATTGTGTACAGTGTACACTGCTTGGGTGATGGGTACACCAAAACCTCAGAAATCACTGCTAAAGAACTTACTCATGTCCAAACACCATCTGTTCCTCCAAAACCAATTGAAATAAAAAATAAATTAATAAATAGAGAAAAGTATTTGATATAAAGGTTATATGTCATAAATATATCAGGATAGAGATACAATTTTAAATAACAATTATATATACATTTTTATATATGCAAATTTAAAAACAACTACTCAATTTAAAGCAGCTGTATTAATTTTGAATATTAATTACCTCATTATACATATGTAAACCAGTTTTTAATACACACGTGCTAATAAACCCACAGGCAAGAAAGATTTAGGAAATTATAAATATGTATAAAATGAACAATTATTTATTTTTTACCTCTAGCATGGTTTGATATGGCCTCTTCAGATTATGGATGTGCAGATTTCCAATAACTGGCAAAAGCCTGAGTCCTGGAGGAGAATATTGCTTGGAAGCTTTAGTCATAAATTTTTTAATATTTAAAAAAAATAAGAATCAGGACCAGAACTGGAAGTATAGCAGAAGCATCATACTCACTCATTATCTTTAAGTTGAAGTAATTATTGAAACAATAGATATATTTTTGATTGCAATCAAACAAAATTAACTTCCAATGCAAATCAAAAACATGAAGATGTTGCTAATAATCTTTGCTGTATCTTATAGTCTATCATCTGTTTTATAAATAAAGTGAACTAAGCCTTAAAATAAAATTTAAAATTTGCTCTCCTATCTTGACATTGCCTTCTCTCTCTACTTTCCAAAGAAATTCCTTTCTTCAGTCTTCCATATTTTGACTTTTTCTCTCTAATTTGAAAATCTTTAGGAGTTTGTCTGAACACCTACTTCATTCACTTTTAATTATCAAGATTATCAATATACACTACAGTCTATAACAGTATGCAGCTCTATCCCTGAGCTATTCACAGCATGTAGTGATAGAGTAGAAATGTACTTATACATAGAGAATATGTTTATCCATTGACTAATTATTATCTTACATGTAGTTTGTATATTTGAAGTCCTACATAAGGGTTGCAAACTAAATTTAGCTTTTTTTATGACCACACAATTAAAACAAACACATAAATGACTACACAAATGCATGGTTGAATGAAGAATAGTTGTCAATCATTTTCAGCAACAAAGTGATGTCAAATTTTCTAAGAAAGTGGAAATATCTTCACTCTCATTGTACAGCATAGTGTCTGGCACACTGCTGGGTGCCTATTTGGAATTTGGCATGGTGAAGAAAACAGTGCAAACTACATAATAAATAAGATTAATGGAGCAAAGAGATTAGAGAAGTAGAGAACAACTTCAAAAAGTCAAATTGAAGACATAACCAAGGACAGAAAATAAGGAACTTTCCGAGATGAGGGAATTTATAATCTGCAGATCAAAAGAACACAGTTATTATGACAAGAAATAATCAATGTAGAGATACTTCCAGGTGAAATTCAGAATTAAGAAGGAATCACATGGCCAGTAAGACATAAATTGCAGGTCACCACTAAGGGGAATAAATCAAGTTAAGCTAATTCTTCCACAACAGTATTAAAAGGCTTTGTAACATCTACCAATATCTGAGGAGAAAGTTAAGTGTTACTCTATAAATTTACACCCATCCAAGTCTAATAAAAGCAGGAAAACAATGAAAATGCAAGGTATACACTAAAGGATTTCAAAGATATAATAGCTAAGAGCTCTTCTTGAGGATGGAGGAAAGAAAATACTACTTGGTAATCAAAGATATGCAACATAAAATTTAAAAAGTAAACAAAGAAGTTGGAATAAATGAAGACACTACATGAAAGTATAGTGGGAAACATTTGTTTAGTTTAACATAGATGTAAAGCTAAACAACTGTGATGTGATTTAATTATTAAATTGAATGAAAGTGCTGTAAGTTTAAAAGAAAAAATAAGAAAAAAATTATAGCGGAAACATAATGCACCAGAGTAATGCAACAACATTTTAGTAAAAATAAAGGAGTAGAGATAGATTTCATGGCAGTAGAAAGGAGAATGCTTTTATCATTTTTTATTGGGTGTTAAAAAATGTTATTTCATCTTTAAAGAAATAGCTGTATCAATAAGAATAGTCAATATATTTTCTTAATTTAAATAAAGAACTTTGTTTAACCTTAGCATATATAGCTGAATAGGTGAGTATCATACTTAATGATGAATCCTTCAAAATAGCTTGATTACTGTCAGGAAAAATCCAAGCACATTGATTATTTTGAATACCATATAACATAGTTCTGGAAGTACTGACAAACATAATCAGAGATTTTTAATAAAAAGAAATAGAAAAGACACTTTAAAGGAGGAAGAAAAAATACTATTTAAAGGTATTATTATAACTTGAGACACAAATAGACTCAGCTGAGAAACTACTAAAAAGAGAAAATTCAGAAATTTGATCAATTTTTAATAAGAACTTACAAAAAAATAACACCAATTAAAACCAAATAAGATAAAATATAAGAAAACATCATTCAGCAAAAGATTTTTTAAAAAAATAAATATAAAGATAAAACCTGAGAAATTAATCATATCTAAATGAAAACATCAACTGAGATGTAAAAACTGCTTTAATAAATAGTCTTGTGTTTTCCAAGCCACCTAGTTTCTTGTTCTTTGTTATAGCAGTAGAAGTGGACAAAAAATAAGGCTTAAAGTCAAGATGTCAGCTTGGCTACGTTCCTTTTCGAAGGCTGTAGATAGAAATCTGTTTTTTTTTTGCCTGTTTCTTGCCTTTTCCAGTTTCCTGAGACTCTCTGCATTCCTTAACCAAAATGTTAAGGACTCCAATGTTTGCTAATATTGTTTCCAGTTCTCCCTAAATTAACAAATAAAACCAATAAGTGAATCTAATTAACAAAATATATATTATTCTTACGAAGCACAAAAATCCTAATGTTAATTTAGAAGAATAATTGTCATTTTAGCCAATAAAAGTGGAACACTGGTACATTAGTTTCCCATTGCTGCTGCGAAAATTACCACTAAGTTAAGGGCTAGAGAAATACAAACTTATTATCTCAGCATTCTGCAGGTGACAAGATCAACACAGATTTCTCTGGAATTGCTATCTTCTGAAGTTTGTGTCTTTCGCCCAGTTCATACATTGAAAACTCAGTCACCAGTGTGGTGATAGTAGGAGGTGGGGCCTTAAGGGTGATAATTAGATTGTGAGGACAGAGCTCTCATGAACGGGCTTAGTGCTTTTATAAAATAGGTCCCAAGAGTTGTTAGTTCCTTTTACCATGTGAAATGCAGTGAGAAGTTATCATCTATGAATCAGTAAACAGGTACTCACCAGATATCAAATCTGCTAGCACCTTGATCTGGTACTTTCCAACCTCTAGAACTATAGGAATACATTTCTATTGTGTGCAAGCCACCCAGTTTATGACATTTTGTTATAGCCGTACAAATGGACAAAAAAACCAAGGCTTAAAGTCAAGGTGTCAGCTTGGCTAGATTCCTTTCTGAAGGCCCTAGATGGAAATCTCTTTTATTTTGTTTTCTAGTTTCAGAGGCTCTCTGCATTTCTTGGATTATGGTTCCTTCTCTCTATCTTTAAAGCTAGCAATAGCTGGTTGGATTCTTCTAGCATCACATTATGCTGAACCTCTCCTCTGTCATCTTCTTCCATATTTAAGGACCTTTGTGATTGTATTGTCCCAACTAGAAAGTTCAGAAAAATCTCTCTTTTTAAAATTCAGCTAATCTGCAATATTAATTTTAGATTCAATTTAATTCCCCTTTGCCATGCAACCTAACATATTTACAAGTTCCACGAATTAGAACACGCATATCCTTCAGAGGACATTATTCTCTTTTCCACAACTAAGTAATTTCATTCATTATTTCTTTATGTTTCCCTTCTACTCACTTCCCTGCCCCTGAGTTTTCCTTAGTAACTAAAAAAGATCCTGTATAAAACTTTATAAACTATGAAGCACTAAGATAACATATAATCATTATTCTGCTTATAGAATTGACATATTCATTTATTCCATATCAGTGATAATTGTTTCCATTCACATTACACAGCCTTCCTGTAGCATACGCCAGCAAGTGTGTCAAGTGTAGCAGCCAGCAAATAAAAAACTAAATATGTTTCTTTTGTAGTCAAGCAAACAAACAAAAAGAGGTGTCTTAATTTGCTAGGACAATATATCATTAAACCATACTAAATTTCCTTTTAATCAAATCAGTTACAGAAAATCAATTCAAAGTTTATTCAAATGTAATACCATGCAACTCTATCCCATTAAATAAATACATTGATCTTTGGTATATAACTGATCAATATTAATAAACAGAAATCATATTTCTGAATATATTAAGCATAGCTTCTGAAAAATTAGCATAGTGCAATTAATTATCAATTGGATAAATTAATAAGTCAACAGAAAAATTGAGATCCAACATATGTTAATGCTTAATGTTAAGAAATTTTGCATTTATGCACTTTTATTCAATAATGTATAACAGAGAACCTTACATAACTGTATTTCTATATGTCTCATAGAGATTGGTTTAATGTCTTTAAATTTTAAATAAAATGATTTTGATGGTTTAATTTTGCTTCAATTCTGTTGTGTGAAAATTATCATCTGCACATTACTATGAAATCAATATCCTTTTCCAAATTTAGAATGCCAGAAATATACAGACAGACTAAAGTCCTGTCTTTGATCCAAAGAATATGTAAAAAGGTGTAATCACCTTTGATTGTTCATCTAGCCTGCTATGTTTTGAACCTTTCTCAGATTATTCAATAATATTAATTTACTGACACAAAGCAAGCATTTTGAAAAACAGTATGTCATATTTCTGAATTAACTCATAGGTTTGAATTTCTCAATTTCCTCCCAGAAAACAGTGAAGATATGTTGAGAACAACATGAAAAACTGCTTAAAGATAAATTTCATATTTTAGTCATTGCTCATCAAAATTCTCTTTATAAGCATATAATTAGTTTTGAATATTCCCTTGTTATATATTTCATCATTGAAGTAAAATACTGTGAAAGGGTAAAGTCTTAAAGAAAAATGTTAAGAAAGAATGCAAAGAAGTAAAGAAGGAGGAAAGGACAGAAAGAAGGAGGTGATGAAGGAGAAAGAAAGGGAAGAGGAAAAGAGGCAAACTTTTAAAGTTTCTATTGCTCTAATGCTAAGTGATATGAGTACAAGTCTCTAAAGTTTTAGAACATGAAGTATTTCTCAAATCCCTAAGACCAAATTTTAGAAATTATTTTCTTCAGCATGTTAAATGTTATCCAATTCTCTCATAAAAATCAACTAGCAGAACACATACTGTGTATCTCTATCTCTGGTTGGTTTAAAAGCACTAAAAGAAATAATCCTTGTTCAAAAAACTATTTTTTTTTCAGCATTTGTTTTTCTAATTTCAAAATTATCTTTAACATCTTTTCTATGCAAATAAGCTTTTGTTTATCAGATTTAAGCATAACTTTTTGCCTTCAATGTTATTAACAAATATCCAAGAGAAAATAGATTTTTAGGTATAAATTTAGTTGCAAAACCTTGTAAAGTTCCAGATCTTTGCTATTGTAAACAGTGCTGCAATGAATATATGTGTGCATGTTTCTTTATAATAGAATGATTTATAATCCTTTGGGCATAAACCCAGTAATGGGATTGCTGGGTCAAATGGAATTTCTATTTCTAGATCCTTGAGGAATCTTCCATTTTTGTTTGTCTCAAGACAAACAAAACCTTTGATTTTTTCTTTGGCTCATTTTTTTCTTTGTTTAGAAGCATGTACTTTAATTTCCACATATTTGTGAATTTTCTAGATTTTCCCCTTTTATTGATTTCTAGTTTCATACCATTGTGTTTGGAATAGATATTTGATATGATTTCAATATTCTTACATTTGCACAGCCTTGTTTTGTGGCTTAACATTTAATCTATATTTGACAATGTTCCATGAGCCCTTAAGAAGAATATGTCTTCTGTTGCTGATGGATGGAATATTCTGTAAATGTCTATTAGGCTCATTTGTACTGAAGAGTAGTTCAAGTCTAATGTTTTCTAATTAATTTTTTTTGTCTAAATAATCTATCCATTGTTGAAAGTGGGTATTGACACCCCCTTCTATTATTGCATTGCTGTTTATTTCCCCCTGTGGATCTGTTAACATTTGCTTTATATGTTTTGGTGTTCTTATTTTGGGTATCTATATATTTATAATTCTTGGAGACTTTTGATGCATTGACCCTGTCATCATCATTATATAATGACCTTCTTTGTTCCTGATTACCGTGTTTGGCTTTAAGTCTAGCTTTTCTGATATAAATGTAGCTTCCTCTACTCTCTTTTAAGTTTCCATTTGCACAAAATATCTTAAGTCTGTGTATTTTCTTAAGGATGAAATGAGTCTCATGTAGGCAGCATATATTTGGGTCTTGTCTTTTTAAAATACATTTATCCGCTCTCTGTCTTTTGATTGACAAATTTAGCCCACTTAAAGTAATTATTGAAATAAGAATTTACTGTTGACATTTTGTTAATCATTTTTTGAAATTTTTGTAGATCCTTCCTTCTTCTCTTGCTGTCTTACTTTTTAATTTAGTGATTTTTTTTGTAGTGTTGTAGTTTGATTTCTTTCTTATGTTTTGTGTATCTACTACAAGTTTTTGCTTTGTAGTTGTCATGAAGCTTATGTAAAACATTTTATAGTTATACCTGCATGTCTCCTTTAAGCTGATACCCACTTTGATCACAGACAAAAGCTTTATGGTTTTACCTTTCCTCACATTTTATGTTGTTGATGTCACAGTTTATTTCTTTTTATGTTGTATATTCATTAACAAGTTAATGTAGCTGTAATTATTTCAAATACTTTTTTCCTTTCAATCTTTATACTGGCATTATAAGCAATTTACACACCACCATTTCAGTATTATGGTATTCCGACTGTTACTATATATTTACTTTTTCAGTGAGTTTTATGCTTTCATATGTTTTCATGTTACTAATTAGTAGCTTTTTGTTTCATCCCAAATAACTCTCTTTAGCATTTCTTATAAAGCAATTATAGTGATGATGAACTCCCTCAGCTTTTGTTTGTCTGTGAATGTCTTTTTTCTCCCTCATTTCAGAAAGATAGCATTGCTATGTAATATATCTTTGGTTGGCAGTTTTATTTCTTTCCACATTTTGAATACATTATCACTCTCACTTGGCTTGCAAAGTTTCTACTAAGAAATCTATAATGGTCTTATGGCATTCACTTGTATGTGATTTGCTTTTTATTTTCTTACTGCTTTTACAATTCTTTCTTAGATCTTGATTTTTTATTGTAATGTATCTTGGTGAAACTCTTCTTTGGGTTGAGTTTGGTTGGATTCCTTTGAGCTTCATGTATCTACACATTCATTTCTTTCCCTAAGTGGGAAGGTTTTAGCCATTAATTCTCTGAATAATGGTTTTGTGTCCCTTTCTCTTTCTGTTCTTCTGAAGTTTCTATTATGCAAAAATTAACTCTCTTGATGGTGTATTATATATCACATAAACTTTTTCGATCCTTTTATTTTTTTCTTTTTTCCTATTCTGACTATATGATACAAAGCAATCTGTCTTCTAGTTTGCTTATTATTTTTTCTGCATGATCTATTCTTCTTCAAGGTCTCTATTGCATTTTGTTGTTCAGTCATTGTATTATTTAGCTCCAAAATTTCTGTTTGGTTCTTTTTTAATGTTTTCTATCGTTTTGTTGAGCTTCTAATTCTGTTCTTGTATTGTTTCCTAATTTTGTTGAACTGCTTTTTTTGTGTGTGGTCTCTTGTTTGCTGAGCTTCTTTTTATTTGATACATATTTATACATATTCATGAGGTACCTGTGATATTTTGTTACATGCATAGAACATGTAATGATCAAGTCAGGATATTTAGGGTTTATGTCACCTAAGTATTTATCATTTCTGCATGTCAGGGACATTTCAAATTCTCTGTTCCAGCTATTTTGAAATATACAATACATTGTTGTTACCTGTAGTCACCTTACTCTACTATCAACATTAGAATGTATTCCTTCTCTCTATGTGTTTGTGTTTATTAAGCAACCTTACTTTGTTGGTTAATCCATATACCCTTTCTATCTCTTGGTAGCTATCATTGTACTCTCTATATCCTGGACATTGACTTGTTTAGCTCCCACATATGAATGAGAACATATGTCTTTCTCTGCTTGACTTATTTCACATAACATGACCTGCATCCAGTTCTGTCCATGTTGCTGCAAACGACATAACTTTATTTTTTAATGGATAAATAGTATTTCATTATGTACATATCCCACATTTTCTTTATCCATGATGAACATTTAGGTTGATTTCATGTCTTTGCTATTGTGAATAGTGCTGCAGTAAATATGGGAGTACATGTATCCCTTTAATATACTGATTTCCTTTTCTTTGAATAAATATGAATAAATATCCATTAGTGAAAATGCTGGATTATATAGTGGTAGTATTTTTAGTTTTTTCAGAAATCCCTATAGTTTTCTTTTTGAGCTTCTTTAATTATTTTGAATTTTTTGTCATAAAATTCATGAATCTCTAATTTTTATGATATCAGAGAGAATCGGGCATATTCAGGGTGGTATAGCCATAGACAATGTTCAATTCTTTAAGGTCACTTATTAGAAGTTTATTGTATTTTTTTGTTGTCATGTTTCTCTGATTCTTCATAATTCTTATAGCTTTACAAAGGTGTGTCTGTGCATTTGATGCATGCATGCTTTTTCCAAACTTTATGGACTTGTTTTGGTAAGAGAAGACCCTCATCTGTAGCAGAAGTGGGGGGATTAGAGAGGCATGCATGCTGGGGCATGCTATGGCATCAGGTGTAGTGATGTGGGGTACCATAATGGAAGTATACAGTAGCTCCAGATCCAGGGGTAGACATGGTGTTTCATTGGCTCAGAAAGCTAGGGGTCCAGGACATTGTCAATTAGGTGGTTCTTTGTGGCAAGAGCTGTGGGAGGTCTGCTGTGGCTGTGAGGGTCCTCAGCAGTGTCTCTGAGTTCAGTGGCAAGAAGCTGGGCCAGGAAGTGGTAGGGACCAGAGTCAGTGGTATGCATGTGCTTAGCTCTGGAGGCTGGCTACAGGCATGTGTGTGGCAGCAAAGGTCAGCTGCAAGCTTGTGCATTGTGGCAAAAGCTGGCACCAGAGGCAGGGGCTAGGACTGACTGCATGTGCACATGTTGTAGCATAGGTTGGCAATGTATACTTGCATGATAGCAGGTGTCATCTGCAGGCTGGGACAGGGGTCAGGCTGGATACATGTGTGTAGGCAGTAGTGGGCCTGAGCTGGAGATGTGTACATCCAGGCAGTTGCAGGGGCCAGTTCTGGGTACACGAACAGTGGTGGAGGCAGGATCTGGGGGGTGGGGCCAGCTACTCACACATGCACAGCTACTTACACGTGCACAGCTGCAGGGCAGGGTTGGGTGCATGCCCTAGTCTGCTGCAGGGGATGGCCTTGGGTGTGGACATGGTGGTGATGGCTGGGTCCCTGGGCTGGAGCTTCTTTAGAGACAGAAGTTGTTCTTTGTTTCCTTGAAATTAGGTCAACCCAGTTCTGACTTTGATTACCTTTCCTTGGTGGTGAATTATTTGTCAGTCACTATTGGGCCTTATCCTACCTACCAGGCAGAGTCAGAGTTCTGCCTGGATCTTATGAACCTTAACCCATTTGTGGTCATTGGCCACTGTTGTGGAATATGTGCCATGTGAGGGCATGAGAGTCTTCACTGCTACCAAGAACCGGCCTTTTCCTGGGTTTCAGCTCCCCAGAATGCTGCTGACTGTCTCCACCCTGCTTCTTCTCAATACCCCTGTGTGTATGTTTTTAGTCCCAGGGAAAATATTTGCTTCACCTAGATATTCTTCAGAGATCTCTTTCCCACATACACCTCCATCCCCAAGCCTTACACAGTCTCCTTACTGAGTATAGTCTTCCCTAAAATCTGTAATCTCCAAATAACTTTTGATTTTCTTATTGAAAAAATACCTGAATCAAGGAAATGCTACCTTAAGTAACTCATTTCAAATAGAGCAGGAAAGAGAGGAGAACAAATGTAAGTTAACGTCTTCATAAACAACTGCACCACATTCAGAACAACTGGGGCATGAGGTTGGTGAGATGGAATAGTGGGTGCTCAGACTGGATACTTTTTGGGGTTGTGGCAATGGGGAGTGGTGCAGGGCATCTTCCACTGGCTTCAGTGACTCTCCTCACAAAGGTCATACAAGCCTACATTTCAGTCTTAGTTCCAAATTTCTGACCCTTTTTATCATTTGTAAACTTGCCTCTATGCCTGTCTTTCCCGCTTTCTTGTTCAGAGCAAGAGTTGGCTCTCCTTTCCTTTTAAGCCAGTCAACATTTCCCCTAGATCTTATCACTTTCTATGTCTTGTGGGATGCTGCATCAGCCCCTACTTCTAAGGCACTGATATTTTCATCCTCTCTACTGACTTCTCAGCTTATTGACATGCTCACATCTATCCTTTATGAATACAAAATCAGCACATGAAAAGCCCTTCTTTTCACCTTCCAACTCTTTCTAGCTCCTTGCTTCTCTATTCTTCACAAAATCCCTGATTGTGCCACATTGACTTTTGCCTCCAGGGCTCAGGAGTGCCTGAGAAACAGCCTGTTCAGTGTCAGTCATGGAGACAGATGGGCTCTGCCACTTACAGTATATCCTCCTGGAGAAATGTACTGTAAGCTTTTCTAAGTCCCATTTTCTTAATTTTAAAAGTGATAACAGTGAGGACAACCTTGAAATACTATTGTCAGGATTCAAAAACAAAGTAAGTCAGTCTTTCTATCACAGTCCTTATATATAATAGACAGGAAAGATTTGGAAGTATTATTTTTCTTAAATGTTGCACCCTTAGCCTGAAGTCCTACTCTCTCCCTCTCCCATTTCCAGTTTTCCTGGGAAGTTTCTGCTAATCTATTTATACTCTCCTCTAAGCTGGTACCTGCTATTACATTCTCTTCTACCTTTCCCTTTGTCTGATGTGTCCCCACTACTTTCTCATGATACCTAAGAAATTGTCTTACAGTTATTTGATTTTATTTTTCTCCCTCTCAATACTGCTTTGCGAGCTCCTGGAGAACAGGAACTGGGGTGTAACTCTTATATCCTCATGCCTTTGTTATGTTGTTGTGAGCACTCACATGCTTGTTGAATTTAATTTTATTTCACAAACTTTTATAGTGCTTACTATGCTCTAAACACTTTAGAGATATTAACTTTGTAATTGTTACAACAAAACTATGATGTGGATACTATTATCTTTATTCTACAGATGAGGAAACTGAGGCACAAGGAGGTAAAGTTGCCCAAGGCCACATAACAAGTAAATAGGGAAGTTGACATTAGAACAACAAGGTCAGTTTCCCTCATCCTTGTTGTGTTCAATACTATCTGCCCTGGGGTAATATTGTTATATATTCCTTGCCTGCTTGAAGCATTGTAATGAAGACTATGATATGAATGAACTCTGTCAACTGCAAAATATTGAATGAATAAAGGAAAAGTGTTATATAAATATATGTCATGACAACTAAAAAGAGAGCATTACAAACATAACACTTTATAGAAATTTGATGATCATCATCAACATACTCTTTTAAACCCTGATTTTGAATCACTGAAAAGAGAGACCACTATTCTTATATCTTTTTCAAAGGTAAGCAAAAACTGAGAAATAGTTTAACATATGTCACCTCTGGAGTATGTTCCTACAGTCGTTTTCTGCAAGGATCAATTCTACTTGAGAACAGATGTTTAGAGCGGATGAACTTCCTAAAATGGCGCTGGAGAGAAAAAAAACAAACGGGCAGCTGCTTGACCTTTTTCCAAATGAAAAAAACAAACCCTGATCAGTTGGTCTTGATTGGCATGTTCAGAGTCAAGGAGCTTTAGATCTGTTTTTATAACAAATCACTCGTGACGATTACTCAGTGCTCACTAACATTATGTCACAGATCTTCTGGTGGGTCTGATGCGTATTTCCATTTTAACCATGAATTAACACAGGCAGCGTGGACAGCATGAGCCGTCTCAATGGTGACCTGTGGGGAAAAGCAATAGAAAGTGTTTCTGCAGATCGCCTGTGTCAGAATTACCTGGAAGGGTTGAACCATGCAGGTTCATGGTACAAACTTAAAGCTACTGATTCATAACCTTTGGGAGAGGATTCTAAGATGCTGCATCAAGAGCAAGCACTCCCAAGATGACTGTTAGGAATACAGGGACTGGGTACCAGGGAGGGGAGTCACTGGTCTCTTACAGTGTCATATAGGGTGAGAATGACTCTAGAACTTAAGTTAACCTTTGCCAAAATAATTCCAGATTTTCTTTTTTCTGCTGGTTATAATCAATTAATTGATGTTTATTATTGTGCAGGGAATGGAGATTGAGTTGCAGCTGAACAAAAAGACATTCCTGAATCTGTTTTGGCTCAGTTTACATCAGTGATTTCAATTCTGTTCCCTATGCCTTTAGGAAGAAAAAAAAAATAAACGAATTTTCTGGATGACCAGCAGTGGAACTGCTTGAGAGTGATAAAAATAAGCCCCACAGAGTAGCATTTAAAGAGATGATATATCAGGCAGGGCCTTAGTCAATACCTGAATAATCATGGCTGCCCCTTAGAAAAAAAAATTTTTTTTAAACTTTGTAACAACTGTTTAATATAGCAGGGAAATGTTTCCATTTTAAGCCCTGTTAGAAGGTGCTGGTACAGATGAATGTGTCCTCTTTGACATTTTGAAACAATTTTTTATGTCATTCATCACACCAAAATAACCATGATTTGAGAATGCTATCAGTAGCTAGTCTCTTGTAATCACATAACACCCATGCTGCCGCCAGAGCACACCACTAACTGTAAGCCAGGGAGCACTTGTAGAAGGCAGTTAGAGTCCATTTACTTGTCTAAGAACATATATAAATTATGATTACTGTCTAGTAGGTATATTGTATACAATGCTACAAGTCGAGTCTGACGCTAACCACTCAGTATTAGCACTGACGCCACAGGTTAAGGACACAATCCCTAACAAGATTGCACTGACTTCAGATGCCATCTGCAATTTCGGGTTCCTCAGGCCACTTTCATCTCTTGCCAACTGACTACAAATTCAGAGGGGGATTTGCCATGACCCTCTCAGCTTAGATAATTCACTAAAACAATTCACAAAATCCAGTAAAGTATTATACCTAGGATTATACTTCTATTACTAGGAATATGATTCAGAAGCAGCAAAATGAAGAGACACATAGAGTGAAGTCTTTCAGAGTTTCAAATATTTAACTTCTATGCCCTCTCCCTATCAGAGCATGTCACCCTTCTGGCACATTGATATGTCCCCCAACAATGAAGCTCACTGGAGGCTAAAGATCCAGAGTTTTATTACATAGCCATGACTGATTGAGTCACTGACTAAAGGAATGAAGTCACCCTCCAACTTCCCTCTCCTGACCCATGGTTCAAAGTTCCAACCCTCTAATCACATGTTTTGTCTTTCTGGCAGGATGAGTGCCCTCCCTCTTCCCGCCGTCCAGAGACATCTCCTTAACTCAAACTCAGGTGTGGTTCACGGGCCCAGCGTGAATCACAGACACTCTGATTATCTTGGAAATTTCAAAATTTTAGAGCCTCCATCCCAGAAGCCCAGGACAATGACCAGACAAATTCTTTATTGTAAAACACTGTAATTCTCAGAGGATGATATTTCATATTAAATAAGTCTTATCTATTGGGACCTTGTACAATGTGTAGGAAGAATGAATCTTAGAAATGATTTAGTCTAAATCTCTCACTTGACAGAGGAAGAAACAGGTTCAGAGGTGAAGGTAATTTCCAAAGTTAGTTACTAGTAAATAGCAGAGGTGGAGCTGGAGTCAGAGTTAGGTTTAGGTTTTCTTATCTCAGGACCTCAGATTTGGGATGTGGATGGAAATTGGCATGCAAAGTTTACATGGGAAACAATGGGGATTGGAGAAAACATGCGTGACTGTGTATGCATGAGCTGTGTGTGTTGAGGGGCTCATAGTAGAGAATATTGGGTGTCTGCTGTTTACCCTGCTTGTACCAGGGCTGCTATATGGTTAATGAGGGCTCTTTAGACCACTGCTGGGGGAATTACTGAAACATAAAACTTGGGATGTGTGTCACCATTTTTTTTCAATCTCAGGAAACTTGTTATAAAAGAGAAATCAAAAGCCCAGATTCTGACCGTCTGACTCAGTCAACACATTGAGAAAATGATGGGAAAACCATTCTACCTGCTGCTGTCATAACGTCTCCATTTTTATAAAAAGGGTGGGCAGAGAAGAATAGCATCACAATCTATAAATATAACAGCATCACATATATAGCAACACAATCTACAAATATAAACACAATATCTATAAAACATTGTGTGTGGCTTTTCTTCTTGAGGCACAAATTTTTTAAAATGCAAAAAAAAAAAAAACAACCAAAAACCCAAAACAAAAATGCAGTCATCCTATGATGACCCTCAGCGTGTACCCTTTCCTCCTCTTCTGGATGTAGGGGTTGGCTGACTAGATGATTTTTATGACCCCAGCGAGCTTCTAGAGTAAATATCTTGATGGTCATCATTGTTCCCTGTATGCCCATCTGTAAAGCAAGAATAAAGGTATTTGCTTTAAAAAAGGAGGATCTGGCTGGGCATGGTGGCTCACACCTGTAATCCCAGCACTTTGGAAAGTGGAGGTGGGATGATTACCTGAGGTTAGGAGTTTGAGACCAGTCTGGCTAACATGGTGAAACCCCATCTCTACTAAAAATACAAAAAAATTATCCGGGTGTGGTGGTGTGCGCCTGTAATTCCAGCTACTTGGGAGGCTGAGGCAGGGGAATTGCTTGAACCGGGGAGGTGGAGGTTACAGTGAGCCAAGATTGCACCACTGCACTCCAGCCTGGGCAACAGAGCGAGACTCCATCTCAAATTAAAAAAAAAAAAAAAAAAAAAAAAGGAGGATTTGGGTGATACTTGAGAGAGGAAAAAAAAAAACTTAAAAAAAATGACAGTTAGCTGACTTTTTCTCTTTCATGTACTTTCTTTATTCATTTCTAAATCTCTCTGGTCACAGGGATTTTTAGAGATGGGTAGAAGCAAGACAGAGGCCTTAGTCTAGCCGGTCTCTCTTGAAGCTGTCATCTACTCCTTGTCTTTACCTGCTACCTAGCTTCTTATGACTTGTATTCTTCCAGTGTAGCACTTTCTCCTGGACTTCAGAATCAAAACATCTCAAACTCTGCTAACTCCATTTGAGCTCTTTATCTTCTCCTCAGTCACTCCCTGCTCTCTGTTTTTCTCACCTTGCCAAATGATACCACAATCTACATAGGCACTCAGAGTGGACACTTAGCCATCCGTAAGGCAGCCCTTTCCTCGCGCAATCTGGCTTTATGTCACCCCATTTAGCATCTCTAATTTACACTGCTACATCCCTTTGGTTCTGCTGTCTCAGTGTACACTCCTTACCTCTTATCTTCTGCAGTGGAGGCCTAACTGGCCTCTCTTATTCTGACCTTCTATCATTTATAAGAAGACATGAATTCTATGCTCTGTGTTATATTGAGCCAGGTGGTTTACAGTCAGAAACAGTAGTATTGAATAAATAAAATGTTTACAAGTATATTCTTGAGCTGCCTGTGTTATTGAACAACTGAACAACCTGAAGACTTGTTCAGCAGAGCCCAGCATAGGAGCTTACTACATGTCTTCATATAAATACATTATTTAGTCTCATTTAGAGTAGCTTCCAAGTATTCCCATTCTGTGGTCCTGGAAGCTCGTGAGCCTGGGCTTTATAGGTAGGAACACTTTTGTTTGGTATTATGAGTTTAGCATCTAATGACCTGGCAAATAGTAAGTGCTTAAGTTCTTGTGGACTGAATGAATGCAAGAATATTCTTCCTAATGGACTTGGGAGATAGGAGGGCCCTCAGAGAAAACTTAATAGAATCTATTCATTTATAAATGAAGATGCTATGGTTGAAAGAGAGGAAGCAAGTCACATTGTGAACCAGGGCTTGTCTGGCTGGGCTGTTCTTATGCCTCTCACGTTTTCTGTTGGGTTTCCTGCTGTGCGATCGCTGGTTTTTTCCTTGTGGAGAGTTTTCTTCTGTCTGCACCAGACCTCACCTCACAGTCTGACCTCTTTGACTTTCACCATGTAATGACCCGAATAACCCCTGCAATAACTCCTTTCTTCATAACCTCCCCTGACCACCATCTCCCAACCAAAGGCCACCACATCCTGCTTTCCTGCCTGAGTCCATGGGTTTACAGCTCTTCCAGCTCCTCGAACTGCTTCACCCTGTGCTCCGGGCATCGTCCCTTGTCCCCTTTGCACCATTTCCTTCTGCAGCAGTCATCTTGTTTTTCACCTGGTTGTGACATTCATCTTCTAATCGTTTTTCTAGTCCTTTGTTCAAAATAAGGTTTGGAACAGCGGTGTTCACTTCCAGATTTTTCTGAGGACCCAAGAAAATTCCTCCCTTGACCCTACTATATAGTTTCTGACGTTTATAAACTGCTTTCTTCACACTGAGGCAATGTAAAACATGGGATAAGCTATTTTTTTCTAGTAAAGGAAAAACGCCACTAGTATAGAAATCCTTCACCAACGTGGGAGCCAGAGAAAATGTTTGTTTTTGTTATTTCCCTCTTTTAAAATGTGATGTTTTATTATCAGGCTTGCACCTGGTGGCAGGGAGTGGGAGAGAGGATTTTATGCTCCTCCAGCTCAGGAAGAATTACTCTCTCCTGCCCTGCCACTGAAATGCAAAGGCCTCAGCTCCCAAGTCTGAAGCCCTAAGGCCTGTTTACCTGGGTCCCATGATAATGTGCAGCTGTTTGGAGAAGCCACAAGAAGCAGCCATCATGATTTAGAAGCTTTAGAATCACAAGGTGTTTGGCCTTTGAGTGTGATCTCTGGTTGGTAGTGGTGGGTGGGATCTGGGGCCTCCCTGTAGGAGAAGATGAATCTAGATCTCTATGAATGAGTTTTGTTAGCAGTCTGGGGTGGGGGACAGTGAGGGGACAGGGACCTGCTCTGTAACCCAGGCTGGAGTACAGTGGCACGATCACAGCTCACTTCAGCCTCAAACTCCAGGGCTCAAGCCATCCTCCCACCTCAGCCTCCTACTTAGCTGGGATTACAGGCATGAGCCACCACACCCAGCTAATTTTTGTATTCTTAGTAGAGATGGGCTTTTACCATGTTGTCCAGGCTGGTCTTGAACTCCTGGGCTCAAATGATCCACCCACCTTGGCCTGCCAAAGTGCTGAGATTACAGGCTTGAACCGCTGTGCCTGGCTAGATCTCTTTGTGATCTGAAGATGGAGTAGAGCTGCTTATCTTTTGTGTCAACTCCATATTTTCTGCCTATCTTCCTATACTCCACTTTGTACATTCTTGCATCCTAGACTTACCCTGCTACTTCTGTTTCCCGTCTAAATCTGACCTTCTATGCCTCTTCTATTTGCTGCATACCCTTACTCCACCAAGGAGCTTCTTACTTATTTCTTTCTCACTTAAAATATTTACTGTTCTCCAAGGCTGGGATCCAGAGTAGAGATTCCCAAAAGTGTGGCCCCCAGATCTCCACCACTAACCTCACCAGGGAACTTGTTAAGAATGAAAATTCTTGGCCTCACCCACACACCCCCTGAATCAGAAACTCTGGAGTAGGTCCAGCAAGGTCTTTAGGGGATTCTGAAGCATACTAAAGATCGAGAACCACTGCTCTAGCGTGAATTCCAGCTCTTCCACATTTCCCAGTGAGCACTGTCTAAGGACCCATTGTAACCGACCGTATGAAAGATAACGTGGGCCTGGTCTGGCTCTCTGGAAGGCCCTGGAGTCTGTACCATGCCATGCACTGACCCTGTTTTCATTTATCCCATAATTGTTTATGGAGAACTTCTTACTAAATGCAAGGGAATATGGTGGGCTTCAGGGAAACTGCAGAAATAACTCAGCTATAAATTTTGCACATATATAAGCTGTGGGGAAAGGAGGGAGGTTTAAGATATATAAAGAACTACCAGGCAGAAATTGTCAAGTCATCTATGAGAAACTGAGAAAGCTGAGTGGAGGGAGAGAATGTGTCCTGGTTAGGGCATGAAGATATGAATGAGTTTGAGTCTTTCAAAAACAGTCATTAAATGCAGGTGGCAGAGCTGAGAAGGGGATCCTTACAGACTTCAAAAAAGTTCACAGTGGGGGAGAAAGAAGTGACATTAATGGTGGCTCTCAGTGTGAGAAGCAGACCAGGATAGTGGGTTTATAAGCATGAGCTCTGCAACCAGCTGGGCTTCACACTCTGCATCTGCCATTTATTAGCTGTGTGAATTTGAGTAATTTACTTAACCATGTATTTACCTGTGTTCCTTCCTCATCTGTGAGGTGGGAATAATAAGAGCGCCTACCTCACACGGGTTTTGTAAAAATTAGCACACAATAATAAGTGTAAAAGAATTTGGCACATTTAGCCTGTCACATAGTAAGGGCCCATAGTAACTAGAGGTTATTTTGTCATTAAGTATTATGATAGCAACTTGTATAATTGAAAACCCAAAAGTGGATACTATATTGTACAACTGTTCTTATGATGTTTTACTCATGATGGAGTAGCTTTAGAAAGCATTTGGACAGTATGCCCAGCTAGGCTTACTCTCTACCAATACAATTACTTTGTATTCATAGAGAACTTAGTACCAGGACTTAATCTGGAAACGACTCCGGTGTTTTTGGGTGAATGGGTTCTCAGTCAGCCTGCCCCAGACTTTTGGATTAGGACTGCCAAATTCAGAACTTCTAATGCCAGGCAGTCCACTTAGGATACAACCTCTGTGTGAGATGGAAGACATGCCAGGAGCTGTCTTTTGCATCAGCACATGTCTCTGGGTGGGGCAGCTTGCATTGAAAAATATTAAAAAAGGGTGAGGTCACATTGCATCCATTGGTCCCAAAGCATTCTGCTCAGGGACAGAACATGTGGCTATTTTTAGAGTTTCCTATTCTTTGGAGGCTTTTGTATCTTTTTGTTAGGAAAAAAAAGACAATATATTGAAGTAGCTAGTAAAATTACTAGAAAATATTCATATTGAAACAATTGGAAATTCTGTTCAAAGAGAAAAAATTCTCTCCATGTATACATGTAAATTGCCAGAACTCTGAAAGAATCACAGTATGTCCTGGAATTTGCCTGACACAACCTCGGGAGTTTCCCTCTGTCCTAGTCATCTGTATAGGTGAGATCAGTAATAGGGGGAAGGGTACAATCAACCCTGAAGTTCAGCAGTTATTATAAATGGGGGGCTCACTTTTTCCTATAGAACTAGGTGCAGTCAACTCTCAGTGTGGGACTTCGGGGAGGCAATAGTTCGGAAGGTGAGGAGGGAGTAAGGTCACTGTTTGGCAGGTCATCTTTATCGTATGTGTTGAGGTATAGACTTTTCATGCTACACAAAGTCAAGCAATCTCTGTGGCACATGTTTAGGCTGGAGTCAGGACCACAGTCCCTACAGAGTGAGCAAATCCAGACTGCAGATGAACGGCTTATTAGACACTGGAGGAGCACTGTGCCTCTATTTCAAACTTACCAAATTCATTTTCTAGGGCTTTTGTAACAAAGTACCACAAACAGAGTGGCTTCGATAACAGAAATGTATTTTCTTACCATTCTGGAGGCTGGAAGTCTGAGGCTGAGGTGTCAGCAAGTTGATTCCTTCTGAGAAATATTTGGGATAGTCTGTTTCATTCCATGCCTCTTCCTTAGCTTGAAGTGGTTTGTTGGCAATCTTTGCCATTCCTTGGCCCCGTTGCTGCCTTCATCTTTCCATAGTGTTCTCCCTGTGTGTATATTTGCATGTAAATATCCATTTTTTGAGGATGTCAATCACACTGAATTAAAGCCCACCCTAATGACCTCATTTTAACTTGATTACCTTTGTAAGGGCCCTATCTCAAAATATGGTTACATTTTCAGTTACTATAGGTGAGGACTTCAACATATGAATTTTGGGGAGACACAGTACAACCCACAAACTCACATATAATGAATCCATTCTCATTCGCCTGCATACATTATTACATGGAAAGAGCTAGAAAGCACTGTGAACCACAAAACAGGAAGCTAGAGGTCTACCTCTAATTTGCAATGTGACTCAGACACAGATTTTAAGGCCTCTTTCCATTTCATAAAGAGAGGAGTTGGTGCTGTTCTCTTAGATTTCTTTCAACTCTAAGCTTCTAGGACTCTGCACCTCTTTCTTTGAAGTTCTCCTGTTCTGTCTGTGAAGTCTGATGTTGGGCGATACTGTCATACTTACTCTTTTGTCTTGTAGTGATGTGAGCTGGACCAGGAGTTGCTCCAACAAATTCCAACCACTCATCACAAGAGGGGAGGAAGAACTGATTCATGCTTTTGTTTGAACTTAATGCTAAATCGAACTGAGAATACTCATGTGGTCTTCTGGTTTGGTGGCTATGTGATGGGTTCCCAATAGAGGCTTCATTCTCCTCTGCATTCTCCATCCGGACAGGCTTTGTCAAAAACGTATCTCTCCAGGTTCACATTACCTAGGATATGTCAACCTGAGTGAGTCTGACCACCTGGTGTGGTGTATTGGGTTTAAGACCCTATTGGAGTATAGGCACCAGTGGATTTTACTAAGCGTTCACAGCCAATGCAAATGGTGAGCCACGCCATGCTGACCTCTGTTGTTTCCGCTGATCTGCTTAGCTATTCTTGAGTCTCGTGAAGCACATCAGGGAATTGTTGATTTGCCCACATTTTAATAACGCGTTCTGATTCCTAGTTTATTCTTTGTTTCCTATGTTTAAGAATCCCTTGAGCATTATTCTTCAAGTATTGTAAGGTGACCTTTTGTGTGTCTTGGACAAGGCAGTTCAGTTCTCTGAGCAACAGATTCCTCATCTAGGAGGCAGGCATTTGCTCCCTTCTTAGGCTACAAAAATGGAGCAGCTGAAATGGTGGATAATGAACACAGGGTATTACAGATGAGAACCGTGTGTCTCTGTTTATATCTGTTGTTTTGGGGTGATAATGTTTTGGATGGTGCTAACCAACAGGTCTAGCCAGTGCTCAGGACATCCATAGGCTTCAGTCACTCAACTGATTTGCTCCTAACACTTACTATATCCCTAAGACGGTCTCCAAAGTGATACTGGTTTCTGCATTTCCCCATTTTCTTTCTGCTCCTAAAGACAAGTACTAAAGCCCAGACGATTTATAGGATAAAAACCATGATCACAGTGGTAGATAGATGATGGTAAAAGAATAAAAACATGGAAAGGCTGCAAAGCTTAGGAAAGGATATGGTCTTGCGAAGGCCTTGGCCTATCCTTCTCTACACTCCTGCTGTGACAGAAACTGTAAACCCCAGTGGGCTTCTGTCTTCTGCATTTACAGCTAAAGCTGGGACACATACAGTTCTCTCCTCATTTAGAACACATTTTCTCTTTTGGGGAAAAGCAGGTCTCTATTAAAGTCTTGTTCCTCAACTAAGGCTGAGTAATAGGTTATATTCTTTCCTTGAATGAGCAGTTTTCTTCTTTGAGAATTTTTAGATTGGGGAGTATTCATTTGACAGAAACTTTTATTCATCTAACTGCATATATCTTATTACTATTATAATAATAATTATTATTTTTTACCACGGAAAGCAACTTAGGGATCACAAAATCTGCTTTCCTCTCCCTTGTACAGTGGGAGAAAATGAGTACTCAGATGTTAGAAACTGTCCTTTAATGACAGAGTATGTGTCTTATGCTGGTCTCCAGGCTTAGGGTTTCTTTCTGACGTAGTATTCATAGTCATTTGTTTATCATTTTGTTTTGGCCCAGTGTATTAGACATAAGTGTTTACCAATGAACAATGCAATTATGGATGGACTGTATAGTTTCTAAATATGTATCATAAAATTTGAGTCTCTGGATAGCATGCCTTTTGCTGCTTTTGTGGATTACAGTGGCCAGACTTTGGCATCGGTACTTTTAACATTCATGGTGTTTTGATTAGATACAAAGCAACCGACCCAAGTCTATGGCACATAATAATTTGTCACAAGGTTAATAACTACCACATGGGTTGTTATAGAGATTACATGGAATAGGGCACAAAAAATCCTGACTATGAAGGCAAATCCCTTCAGTTGCAACACTGGATGTAGGAGGAATCACTCAGTGGGAGAGTGTGGTCATAAAACACTCAGTAACAACCTTTGAATGAGCTAGACTCAAGAATTAGATGATTTGAAAAGATGTCTGAGTGTGGTGATTCCTCAAGGATCTAGAACCAGAAATACCATTTGACCCAGCAATCCTGTTATTGGGTTTCTACACTAAGGAATATAGATCATTCTGTTATAAAGATACAAGCACATGTATGTTTATGGTAGCACTACTCAAAAAAACCAAGTCTTGGAACAAACCCAAATACCCATTAATGATAGACTGGATAAAGGAAATGTAGTACATATATACCATGGAACACTATTCAGCCATAAAAAAGGAA
Source organism: Cacajao melanocephalus (assembly GCA_963573385.1). NCBI lineage: Eukaryota > Metazoa > Chordata > Mammalia > Primates > Pitheciidae > Cacajao > Cacajao melanocephalus. The sequence goes on along the minus strand of CAUYLG010062750.1, from coordinate 47,213 downwards.
TGAGATCATGTCCTTTGCAGGGACATGGATGAAGCTGGAAGCCATAATCCTTAGCAAACTAACACAGGAACAGAAAACCAAACATCACATATTCTCAAGCAGAGGTGGGAGCTGAACAATGAGAACACATGGACACAGGGAGGGGAACAACACATACCGGAGCCTGTCAGGAGGGCAGGGGGAGTGAGAGCATCAAGACTAATGGCTAATGCATGGGGGCCTAATACCTAGGTGATGGGTTGATAGGTACAGCAAACTACCATGCACACGTTTACCTATGTAACCAACCTGCACGTTCTAGGCATGTATCCCAGAACCCAAAATAAAATAAAATTTTTTGAAAAGGAAAAGGTGTCTGGATGTAGTTTTTATGAATGTGGGCAATTTATTGTAATACTCAACTGATTTGTCTCTGTATTATAGTGCTCTTTATACTTTTCTTGCCAACACCACAGGAATCCTTGTGGTTGCCCCTTTCTGATGCTCCTCAAGACAACCTGCTAATATAAGCAAAGAGTAAATCAGTGAGGAGAGCACCTCCCCATGTCAGGAAGCCTAGAGAGTTAGATCACCTGGATTTGCTTATTTCCTGGACAAAAACTGCCATTTTAATCCTCACTTCTCTATTAAGTCCTGGTTCAAACATCATCATTTCCAAGGGAGAGTCTTCAACTTGAAGTGATCACTCAATCACTAAGAACCTCTAACTTGAAGTGATCGCAAAACCACTGCAGCTGCACCTTTCTTATGCATTTCTCTTACTGCCTTTTGTATTGTACTTTATACCTTATTTTTTTCTCCATTTCAGAGTGTGCCTTGCCCAGAATGTAGCACATAGTAGGAGCTCATAAAATGTCCACTGAAATTGAGTTGATTAAGAAAGATAAGGCAAGGAAGCTCAGTGGATCAAGGCCAGTCCTTGCCAAGAGTTTCAAATTTCATTTTTGTACCAATTTGCTTATTTCTGTGGCCTTGATGAATTCCTTGGCAGCGGAGATGCTCAACAACTGAAACATTTATGGAAATGTAAGCAAATTGGTCAATAAAGAGAACAAAACGAAGCCCACACGGTCTGATCTTGTGCTCTTTTACTTTTAAAAGTTTGTTTGTGTTATCACTTCAACGGTTTGGTAAATAACTGTGCCTTCTCGCTGATCTGTCCCCTGTGCTTGAAGTGGTAAAATGTGATGATTAGTCACGGGTAAAAGCTGTATGCATCTTTCCAAGCTGCACGCATCTTTCCAAGCTGCACGGCAATATGTATGCAGGAACTTTAGGTAAACAGAGACGAATGCATAGATATCAACCTAGAATGACAATTTTAATATGTGTTCATCTACTTTGAATTTTCAGGTGTGTCCATACCAAGCTGTTCTTAAAAAAGAACATTTTGATACTGTAGTGATTTCTTTATTTATGGCAAGAAGAAAATCTTATTTTTAAGTACTTATAAAAATCCAGAGTTGCCCTCAAAGCATTTGGTCTGGGAGGTGTGTACCAGAGGAGTTGCCTTACTTTATCATCTGCTCCCACCCACTCCAGGCTCTTGTCACAAATATGAGATTCTATGAAACACATAAAGCCTCTGTATTATTTCCTTCCATTGTCATATTACTGGAGTTTATTATAGAGACTAATGGACTGGAAGTCAAGAGAGCTAGGTTCTATTCCAGGCTCCTGGCTGGACTGTTAACTTGCCTTAATGTTGAGTAAGCTAAACTCTCTCTCTATGGGTCTCAGTTTCTTCATCAGTGAAATAAAGAAATTTGTATGAGCTCCTTGCTATGGTGATCTAAAAGACTGATAGTTTTATTTAAATCGAATTAACTTATCATGGAAAATTATTTATTCTTTTAAGCTTAACTTATAATCACATAATTTTCACAATAAGCATGGGGTTCAGGTTTCGTAGATGATATTTGAATGTCCGTGTGTGTGTGTGTGTGTATGTTTGTGTGTTGGCCAAGAAGCACAAGATGCTTTGTTGAATGCCTCCACTTCACCACGGCCTTCAGCTTCTCACCTAACTAGAGGACTATTTCCAAGGTATAAAAAGTTATCCCATTTATCATCTTATGTGATCTTTACAGAAAGTGTATAAATATCATAAAGGGCATTTCATGTCCATCTTGCAGTTGAAGAAAGGGCTGAAGCCTCTGGACTTGCCCCCAAACACACAGCTGGTAAGTGGTTATGGGTATTTCTACCTTCTTGTCCAATGCATCTACCAAACATTGGGTTAACTTTTGACTGCTAGAAAACTGGTGATTAGAGAACATGTCTAATACATGGAATTTCCACTGAAAGCCCCCACAATATTTTGCCTTTAATAATTGATTTCTTTGTATCCTGTTTACCTAAATGGTAAATGGGATATAATCTCTAAATAGTTTCCTAACTATTCACGTGATCTCCTGACCTCTGCTTTTTTCCCCTGCAATACATATTTTACTGTACTACTATAGGTATATTTTTTCTAAAGCACAAAGACAATCACATCACTCTCTTTTATTGTTTTCCTACTGCATTCCTCAAAGCTCTGCAGGTTCATCTAAATTCCTTTACTTGTTTATAAAAACATTCACAACCTGGTCTTTGTTTTCCTCAATAGTCCCCTCTCTTTCCATGCCTCCCATTTATTTGTTGAAAACCTATTTTCATACTTACGATATTCCAGTTTTCAGGCTAGGATAGACATGAAAGCTGATAAATAAGATAGACCTAGGTGATTCCCTGAGATTACCTCTACAATCCAGCTGAGCCAAATGTCATGGGTTTGACACTGGTCAGCCCAGATCGCTTTTCCATTTTGTCTATCTTCACTGTACCTGGAAAACATCTACTCATCTTTGCAATTCAATTTTCATCTCCTTCATGAAGCCTTTTCTTGAGTCTCAAGGAGATTCAAACTATCCTTCGGGCCCCCATTATACTTTGTATATATGTCCATGATAACACAAATAATGCTTTAACCATTCTTATTGATGTACTAGACTGAAGACTCTTTGAAGGTAGGAGACTCCATAAACATTTATTCGGTGCTTTAACTGTTTGTGAGTCAAAGTACTTTGCAATCAACAAACCAAGTTTTGTAGCTTTTAAATTCTGGGTCCTGTACAATGCATAGCGCCAAACCAGGTCTCATGATCACATCTCAGTATGAATTTTACCCTTTGGGGTAGTGAAACCCCAGGTCCTGCATCTATGTATCACGCAGACCCTATGTACCAGCAGAAAACCAGCAGAAGCATAATTTCTGCTTCTGCCCTCAGAGTGGCACATTTCTGGCCACAGACCTAGGAGAGTGGGAAGAACTCCTCTATCATCTCTTTGAAGGTGGGCAGTGCAATCTCAGTTTCTGCTCTTATTTGGAGAGCTTATCTCTGACTCTCCTACTATGCAGGAGTCATATTTGTCCCCCATTGAATATTCCCATTAAAAATCCTGACCCAATATTTATATCTGTTCCCAGTTCCCTATAGACTAGCAGCTTTGTCGCCATTTATTGCTGTGGGTTGCCGCTCTGTTTCCACCATGCAGAAATTTTTCATTCTTAGAGTATGCAGTTTTCAGTTATATATAACAACTGATTTTGTTGCATATTTTCATTACTTATTATACTAGTTTTTTTTTTTAAGTTCAGAGGAGAAGGGGGAATTTTTGGTACATGCTTAATCTGCCATTTCTACCTATTTATCCATTTTTGTGAAAGTAGTAACATTTATTAAATCAATTCCCCATTCTTGGACATTTAGGGTGTTTTTAGTTTCTTGTCATTACAAACATCACAATGATAAACATCACAATGATAAACATCTTTATGGCTAAATATTTGTATGTATCCATTATTATATTCCTAGATTACATTTTCAGAAATATAACTAATGACAAATTTTACCTTTTCATTATGTGTGTCTGATAACATTTTTCTTCCAGTTTAAAATCTTTCCTTGGCTTTTCATTTCCTTCAGGAAAAAGCACTAACAACATAATGTTATGTTAAAAATATCTCAATATCTCACTCTTTCTGACCTCTCACCTCCTATTGTACCAGTCTTCTCTACCACACTTGCCATTCTGCAGGTATACTATACTCTGTCACTCCTCTGTGCCTTTCACTGTGCTGGCCCCCCATCAGGTATACTTCCCCTCCATCTCTGCAAAGTAATCTCCTACTGTTTGTTGTTGTTGTTGTTGTTGTTGTTAAGGAGTTTAGCTCTGTTGCCTAGGCTGGAGTGCAGTGACAGCGATCTCGGCTCGTTGCAAACTCTGCCTCCTGAGTTTAAGCGATTCTCCTGCCTCAGCCTCCTGAGCTGCTGGGACTATAGGCGTGAGCCACCACATTGACTAATTGTTTGTATTTTTAGTAGATATGGGATTTCACCATGTTAGCCAGGAGGGTCTCAATCTCCTGACCTCATGTCACTCACCTGCCTCAGCCTCCTAAAGTGCTAGGGTTATAGGTGTGAGCAACCACACCCAGCCCCTACTCATCCTTTAAAACTCTGCTCATTTGGGCTTTTTGCTGTGAGGCCCTTTGTGACCTTTCCAGAAGGTTTTCTCCCTTCTATGCTATTCTAGATCCTCTATTAAAGCGTTGACTACAGTTGTTTTACATTATTATCTCCACCACTAGGTTGGGAAATTCTCAAAAAATTGTTATCTGAATTCTAGCACTTAGTAGAGTGCATTATACATAGTAGGTACTCGCTCAATTTCTAATCAGTGAATGAATGATATTATATAACTTTGTGAATTGCATCATGTTGAATCATGATTTTTTTCCTTTTGCTTCCACATAATAAACTTGTTTGTGGTGAAGATTATATTATGATTTTTTTTATGTATATCTATCTATTGATCTATCTATCTATCTTTATCTATCCATGTATCCATCTATCCATCCATCTAAGCTATTGTATTCTTTAATCTCTAATCTACTAATGTAGTGTCAATCATATTGTTGGCACACTAAACATTTACTGTTTGATTGACTATTAAACAAAATTACAGTATTGGTGAGGTTGAAGATAATTTATAATGAAGATCTGCTGCAGGTCATTACACGCTAGGCTGCCAGGACATTTGCACTGAATACTCACTTTGGATGAGCCTCTTTCCCTTCTTTCTTGGTTTTCTCAGACATAAAGTCTTTGGACTTGAAGACCTCCAAGGCAATTTCCAGTTCTAATAATCAATCTTTTTACTCATAATTGTAATCCTATGCTAAATGCCTAGACTACGGCCCCTGTTGTATAAAAAATAAGTAAGCCCCATGTTTCATAGTGGCACTTGTTTATAGCATATTTGTATTTTGTGGAGTGCTAAAATAGAAGTCATAGCACTTGTATTTATGTTTTAACTTACATCTGGAAAAATGATTACATAAAGTCCTGAGAATAAAGCTTGTAAATCCTTCTGGAAATGTTTTGACTACAAATGAGCGCCCATCCATATTTCTAGCGAATTTGAAAGTGATAGCAAAAAATGATAAACTGTTTTCTGGTTTGTAGAGAAAGTTCACAGAGTGAAAACAAATTCTTAAATTAAGCAAAGCTATATAAAACTGAGTAGAAAACAGTATAAAACTCAAGAAAGCATCCTTAATTGATTATAAAAAAGAAAGGTATTTAAAATGAAATGACCTCCTTTTTAATACTTGTTTTATTGTTATCAAATTGTGAGCCATTGTTTTGGGGTTTGTTCATTTCCAAAAATCTTTCTCTCTTCTACGTCACAGGTAAGCTATATTGGTTTTGTTTTAACTGCACAAGTACTAGGGACTATTTCTTAGCGGTATTAAAATTTGATGTATGTACTCAGTCATAACAAACAAACAAAACTGCCAGAAACTTTGATAATTCAATTTCACCGTTACTGATTATGTCTTCTTAATGAAAGGTCTTCTTTCATGACTAATTGAATTGAATATCCTGAATTCTGTCTTGAGTGCTCATCCCACATATAAAACTTTAGATAAGGGACATCCTTTTTTTTTTTTTTAATTTTAAGTTCTGGGACACATGTGCAGATGATGCAGGTTTGTTACATGTGCCATGTGGTTTGCTGTACCTATCAACCTGTAATCTAGGTTTTAAGTCCTGGAGGCATTAGGTATTTGTCTTAATGCTCTCCGTTCCCTTTCCCCTAACCTTCAACAGGCCCAGATGTGTGATGTTCCCCTCCCTGTGTCCATGTGTTCTTGTTATTCAACTCCCACTTATAAGAACAGGTGGTATTTGGTTTTCTGTTCACCTGCTAGTTTACTGAGACTAATGGCTTCCAGCTTCATCCATGTCCCTGCAAAGGATATGAACTCATTCTTTTTTTATGGCTGCATAGTATTCCATGTGGTATATGAAGGCACATTATTGATTTTAGGTTTGTCATTTATGGTAATGGCATAGTAATCTGTTCTCTTGCTTTGACTTATCTGTGATTCAATCTTCATTTCCTTACCTTTTCCTATAATTGTTCCATAAACCATGATGAAGTTGATTTTTAAAATATATATATTTAGGCAAAATTCTATAAAGAGGTACTGTGTCTAATTAATTTTTTTACTCTCCACCCACTCTCCTGCCCCATCCTATTGCTAATGTGTAACATGCATTTAAAAAATATTTTCTAACTACTTGCATTTCAATAAAAAGCTGAAGCTTTCTAATACAGAAGTCTTATTTCTCATTACCCTTAGATAAATAATTGTCCTGATTTTGCTGGATTTTCTAGATTAATGCACTAAAAATCTTATTGAACTCCAGATAGGGTTTCTAAATAATTTATTTTTCTTCTTTTTGCTTTTCTGTGTTTTCTAGTTTTTCCCTACTGGGTAGGTATTATTTAGCTATACCAAAACTAAATGTTAGTAAAACGCTAGATAGTAGACATCACTTCGAGTTGTACTGGATTTTTATTCCATGGAGAAGGAATAACAATCAAATAATGAAACTATTTGGGGCTGGCCTTTTGTTGACCTTTTTTTTAAGACAAAGTCTCACTCTGTAACCCAGGCTGGGGTGCAGTGGTGAGATCCCAACTCACTGCAACCTCCGCCTCTGGGGTTCAAGCGATTCTCCTCCTCAACCTCCCGAGTAGCTGGGATTACAGGCACGTGCCACCACACCCAGCTAATTTTTTTTTGTATTTTTAGTAAAGAATGGGTTTCACTACGTTAGCCAGGCTGATCTCAAACTCCTGACCTAAAGTGATCCACCTGCTTTGACCTACCAAGGTGCTGGGATTACAGGTATGAGCCACCGTGCCGGACCTTTAATGACTTCTAAAAATCTTCTTTGTATAAATTAAGGAAGTAATCCTGGTGGTAGTTTTAGTGCTCTTATCTAAAGCCTCTAAAATCAGAAGGTCCAAGGTCCTACAATGACGGTGGGGAGTAGTTTCATTCACTTGGCATGTCCATGGCTCATTTAAAACAGGCAGTGCTCACACTCAGTGCTCCTCAGTCACTACTACTTGTCTAATCCACACAGTGGTAACTTTGTTGGATTATTTTTATTAAATTTAATTAATTAATTAATTAACTAATTATTTTGACATGAGGTCTCACTCTGTTGCCCAGGCTGGAGTGCAGTGGCTCGATCTTGGCTCACTACAACCTTCGCCTCCTGGGTTCAAGAGATTCTCCTGCCTCAGCCTCCCGAGTAGCTGGGACTGTAGGCGTCTGCCACCACACTGAGATAATTTTTGCATTTTAAAAGTAGATATGGGGTTTCACCATGTTGGCTGGGATGGTCTTGATCTCCTGACCTCCTGATCCACCCGCCTCGGCCTCCCAAAGTGCTGGGATTACAGGCGTGAGCCTCTGCAACTGGCCACTTTGTGGGATTATAATGTCTCTTCATTTTATTATGAAGATATCTTTTAATATCTCATAATGGATTCATTTGGTTGACACAAAGTGAAATATTAAGGTATGTTACAGCAAGGAGGACATTGGTTACCTTCACAATTCCAACCACTTCCTTTTCCACATATCTTGAGAAAGTTAGAAACATTTTTAGTCTTCACATCCATAGATCCACAATCAGCTTTATCACTTATTAGTGGTAGGATTGAAGAAGCTTATGTGTACTATGTCCTTCAGAGGCCTCTTATCTAACATGGGGATACTATTACCTGTCTGTCTATCTAATGGGATTATATAATGCATGTGAAAATGCTAGCCTAATTGCAAACACAGAACAAATGGATATTGTCACCATTATCATAGGATCTCTATGTTTGTGCAAAAGTAAAATCCTTGGAGACAAGCTGGAAGATGTTTTTCTTTAGCATCTCTTCTGCCAAAAATATATATTGATTGCAACTGGAAGGAAAGCATTCTGAAAGGGAAAATAATGTTGAATAGGAATCAGAGCCTGTTTGATATTTGACAGCTTGAACATGTTTCTTTACATTTAATGATAATGATCACTTGACTTTTGAGTGGCTTCTCTAACATGAGAACCACTAAATCAGGAAAGCTATAAACTGATGAAAAGCTACCCCCAGAGAGGTGACAGGGAAGGGTAAATAGGATTGGACCAGTGTGTTTGGCTGAGGGTACTCATCTGCCTAATATTTTTATGGGCTTCACAGGAGGCCTGCTCTGTGGCATGTGAAAGACCAGAGAACAAGCCACCTATCAGCTTTGGACCTCATTTATTGAGATTCTTCTATGTGCTTCCCTCTGGAGTAGGTGCTTTGATAAAAGTATTACATTTGAACTTCAGAACAATTCTGTGAAGAGAGTACTATTGTACCATTACTATCTGTAGGAAAATTGATACTCAAATATTCCCTAAACTACAATTATCATCAGGTCTTCTAATTCTAAATCTGGCACTCTTTTCATTTTATAGACAACTGCCTAACAACCACATATAACTGTATTAGTAACTATGCATTTACAAAGCGCTTCCACAGAAATGACCTTATTTGATTGTTACGTTTTCTGCCCCCCACTTTTCCAAGTCATGCTTGTGTGTTGTTTCTGTCTCAGTTCTGGTGGGCTGCCTAAAAAGAACATTGAATGGTCATGAACCAGAATTCTGGCATTGTCTCCTTCACCGACTAGCTTTGCTACTTAAATTCCTGAAAGAGAAGGGAGTTGCCACCACTGTAGCTATTTGGTAGGAGAATCCAGAGGAGAGCTCCCACTTCTTGAGAACCAGTCCTCCCAATGTTCTTTGGAGATAAAAAGTACTAAACATACAAGTATTTGTGCATTTGCTGAGGTTATTATTTAATTAAAAAGTGTAATTATGATCTACTCCTTCTGGTAATCAATAAGACTCTGACTTATAAAATGCAATAAGGGAAAATGTTGGTAGAAAAAGATTTACCATAAAGGTTTGGTCCTTATTTATAATGAAAGTGATACTTAGAGACAAAGGAGAAGAAGCTGTTTAAAGTTTGCATTAGTTGTAAAAACCCCAGCTTTAGGCATTGAATCTGTAAAAAATGGAGACAGAGTTTGGGCTATATTTAAAAGCATCTGAGTATATCAAGTGCTCCTCTTTGTAGAGGACCCAAGTCAGCCTTCCTAGAAGGTAAAAGCCTATAAAAATCAGCTTGTCATAGAAGATGAATATATTGGAGACTGACTCTAACTTAGGTAGCTTTCAAGGAAGTCCATGGGAAAGATCGTTTTAGAGGTTGAATGAATGAGATGGCTAATATGGTTATTGAAGTTATTGGAGGCTATTTATTTGGATTTTGCAATGATTCAGATTTATGAAAATGAATTTGTAGTGAAAATGAATGGTAGAAATAAGTTAATAAAGGAAATGTCTAGCTACCAAAGCAAACCTGTCTTTACAATAAGACAAGGATATTACCTCTGGAGGATGAATAACATATCATCTGAGATATTTTATTAAAGGTTAGCCGTGATCCTCTTTTGAAGGCAGTTGCTATGACTCAAGGGAAAATAACCTTAAGCCTACTTCCTTCTTTCTCTTACTTTTCCTTTCCTTTCCTTTCACCATTCCTTTTAGACATACCCTGGTGAATGAGGACTGTGGAATATGGAGTGAGGAATAACGAAGCCTACTCAGTCTGAGTCAGATGCAGTAGGAGATCAGTGAAAGGGATTTTTCATTAGGGAGTGGGATGTGTTGATGTGATAAAGCTTCTTGAAGTAGAATGTTATGGCAAGTGTGATACAGTCACTTGCCCATATTTTTGCAGCTTTTAAGTAGTAAAGCTATGATTTGAACTGGGTCTGTTTGTCTTGAATGCAGAAGCCCCAGGTAATTTACCACACCTGGCTGTCACTGATTTTGGATAGCAGAAGGTTGAATCTTCACGTCAGTCATTTTATTTGCTAGATTGATTATATTTTGTCTGGAACATGATAATCTCAGACTCTGGTCAGTCTTCAGCTTAGGAAATATTTTCTTGATTATTATTTCTATTCCACTCTTTAAGATTTGTGCTTAGGGATACAAATTACTTGTAAAGATAAATCTCCAGTCTTTACTACTTTATTTTCTTCCCTTTCATATCTTTCACCTTTTCTGATTCTTGGGAGAATTTCCTCTTTACATCAATGATTTAATTTTTTTGTTTGAGACGGAGTCTAATTCTGTCTCCAGGCTGGAGTGCAATGGCATAATCTCGGCTTACTGCAACCTCCACCACCCAGGTTCAAGTGATTCTCCTGCCTCAGCCTCCCAAGTAGCTGAGATTACAGGCACAGGCAACCATGCCAGGCTAACCTTTGTATTTTTATTAGAGATGGGGTTTCACTATGTTGGCCAGGCTGGTCTTGAACTCCTAACCTTAAGTGATCCTCCTGCCTTGGCCTCCCAAAGTGCTGGTATTACAGGCATGAGCCACTGCACATGGCTGATTTAATTTTATTATAGTGACAGTTTTGTTCTTTTCCAATTCCAATGTAGGATTAATTTGGTTATTGTTACCTTGCTTTTCTCAGCCAGGACCCTTCATAATTTTAGACCATATTTCCATAAATTATCTTTTTGTCTCATCATTTATCCCTAACCTTAACAAGTGTACTATTTCATGTATTTATTTGAGAGCCCAGAACAGACATTTTCAGTTTTTTTCTTAATGTTCCTTTTTTTCTTTAGAATTATGTTTTTTTTTCCCGCACGTTCAGAACAACTTTTCCTTATTTCAGTTTTATAGCATGGGTCCACCTGTGTTGTTTTTTGTCCCCCACCCCCACCCCTAAATGTTTACTTTTCCTTGAGCATTAATCCAACCCTGGAGTTTTCCAAAAGTGAGGCTTCTCTGTTTTCCCTTATTCCCCAGTAATTTCTATGAGAGTGTAATTGATTTGTACAAAGCTCTTCACTAATTTTTGGGAGGTCTATTTGTATGGCTCTGCCTAATAAGGAAGTATCTTTTGCTTCCAATATAGAAGATACTTCTTTGGCTCTGAGGAAGATAACTCTTCACCGCTTGTCAGTTAAAAATTTTCTAGTTTTTACTTTTCCAGAAACAGAGTATACAATGGTCAGAGTTCTTCCTAGCTTCATTAGTGCCCACTCACCAACTTTATATTACATCCTACTTGGAATTTCTGTACGACTGGGCATGAAAGTCTTCATCTTTTTATATAAGGGTAATCCACTAACGCTCCTTTAGGGAAAAAACAAATGCCAGGGGAGAGAAAAAAATCATCTTAGATGGCTTAGTTAACCATTTATTTATTGTATTTCCATATTGTAATATATGTGGGAAGGGGAGATGCAATATTTCTGACTTCTGCAGGTTTGAGAGGGATCTACACAGTGAGAGTGACTGGTGGCTCCTGCAACTTTTCTAGCCTATATATACACATCAGCTGGGGATGAGACCTCATGTTCATCTTATACAGATGAGTATTGATTTCTCCTAGGTACTGAAAAACTGTTGTTAGATATTGTTAGTTTAGCTTTTATTGCTGCAGTGATGTCAGGTCATATTTTTGGGTTTTGTGTATTTTAATGGGATGTAGAGAAAGAGAGAAAAAAAAGAAGTGCCATAAGATGTATCAACACTTTATTTGTATGATATCACACTCATGTGTTGCTACAAACTTACCCTCAGTAGTTGTAATTTTCTGGGATCCTTTTAGAATAGTTATGTCCATTTTTAAGCTCATGTTTTCCTATTCATGGAAACCTAGCATCAGCAGCTGAGACCATCAATTTTGAAGTGACTTTCAAGCCTGACTTGTGCTGTCCCATGATCTACTCAGGGCACATACGGAAGCAGCTTGGCGTCCTGGCCGGACCACTAAGCCCTGGAAGGCAGGAGCCATGTATGACTTATCTTTGCATCTGGAGTACTTTGCAAAGGGCCTGGCACCTGGGTATCGAATTATGGTCTATTTTAAAACAAATGAAGAGCCTATAAAATATCCAGAGAAAAACTCAGTCACCTATTCAGGAACTGTGTCTTCAGCTCCTAATGGGATAGCTATTTTGATATGTAGCAAATGAAGTTTTTTAAAAATCTTAACTTCAAATTTCATACTAATTATTGCACTGGAGAAATAAATTATTTTCATTGAAAACCTAAGTTATACAAAACTATGATTTAGAAGAAAGGCAAAAGTTTTATCTCTTCTCAAGCTAACTCATAATTTCAAAATAATCCAAGTGCCATGCTTCCTAGGATAAAGCTAATGCACCCTAAAATTTCATTTACTAGTTAGCATGCTCCAAACTCTGCGTTGTTCTGCTCTCCATGATGATCTTCGTGCAGAGGCTACAGCTTGCTCAGTTTCACAAAGTCATGGCATAATGTAATAAAACTGCTGGTAGCAGCATTTAGGTACCCAAGGGAACATTCTCACAAGCCAGCAGCTAATCTTGATTTGAAAGAGGCGAGTGGTGAGCTACAGAAGCAATGCAACACTCTGACATGCCAAGTTCTGGGTACTTGACCACTGACAGTTTCAATATCAGCTTTCAGCCTACTAAGGCATGGGTCCAGTTTACCACCTATTTTGTTTATATAAAACTATATAGAAAATCTATTTAAATGTGATTTTGTTTAATGGTGAACTGATTGATTATTTAGCACATTTATCATGGTTTTTCTGTGATTTTTCAAGAATCAGTGATGTGTCCTATTGTATTTTGTCCTAGTTAAACTTTGCAGCATCTCTATCAGTGCACTGTTTTGTATCTGCAATTGCAAAGTACTGATAAAGGTCCTTTCTGTTTTCCAAAGGAGCAATGATAGAATGGGAAAAAAAAAAAAAAAACTCCAAATGTTCTTGTGGGCCTCATTGCAGAAATATAGTTTAACCTAGAGTAAGAAAGCCTTTAAAACTTCACATTATCTTGCCACTTCATTACTTCTGAAAATTTTATTAGTGTTTTGATCCTTTTGCAATTTAAAAATGGGAGCTGCATGTTTAAAAACTAAAAGTATTGTTAGGATTTGTCTAGGAAATGTGGTTTTATTGATAATTTGGGTTTAAGTGTCAGTGGACATGCATAACTTGGTAGATACATAATATAACATCCCATTATAATATAGCCAAATAAAAGATTTAAAAAATTATCATGATTAAAATGTCTACTACCTGTGTTTTAATACTACATGAGTCTGAATCTTATAGATGTAATAAATTCAGGTAGTTGGAGCTCAGTTGTAAATTAAGAAATAACGCCAAAAGGAATTTGATGCAGATAAAATTGATACCCAGAAGCCTATATAGTCTCAGCTCTTCCTTCTCACTTCCATCCCCTCTCCCTCTACGTTATGGGAGTTTCTTGTAGGAGCTTCTTTTAAAGTTCTAATAGTTCCGTTTTTGTTTCTTTTTTTTTTTTTTAAACAGTTCTCTTTTTTTTCTATCCCGTAGAAGACTGGAAGCATCTGAATGTAGGCACAGTGGCTCTAGTTAAAAAGAGGCAGAAAAATGATAAAAATCAGACAGAAAAACTCTAAAAGCGTTGGGGCTGTCTAGTGAAGTGACAGGAAGCCCTGAACATTTTATTTGCTCTAATACGGGACAATGTGGATATTCGTCATAACTGCCCTGACATGTTAAGAGAAGATTAAATTATGCTCAATATGGTATATAGAATAAAGTGCAGAAATGCACAGTACATTTCAGGAAGCATTCTGTGCAAGAAAGTTAATGTCTCTATGAACATAAAGAAAAAAAAAACCTCAACTCACTAGAGAACATAGATATCCAGAATAGCAACCATTTTATGATTACATATTAACCTTCCCATTGTTGATATGTACTGGGTTCCTCTGTTATTTATAAGTGCTGTGACCTTGGCTATGGGACTTTATACTAACACCTATCCCTCAGTAATGTTCTGTAGATTCAATAAGATTTATCTTTGTAAAGTTTTTCACATTATACTTGCCAATTAGTGTATATTTAATAACTGTGACTATGATTCATTTCAAGCTTCCCGTGAACAACAACAACAAAAACACATTGGAAGCTGGGTCAAGCCAAGAATTACAGACCACATATTACATTTTCATGACCCTACACTGCTAGGTATTTTCTTGTTGGGTACTCTGAAAAATATTACGTGAACTTAAAGACTGTCAACATTGGAGAGAATATGCCATAATCTTGAAGTAGCTGGCATTGTTGCTGGATATGTATGACATAAGTCTTTGGTTTAGAAGTGGGAGGCTGTCTTGTGCATTGCAGAATGGTTGGTTAACAGCATCCCTGGCCTCTAACCGCTGGATGCCAGCAGCATCCCTCCTCCCACCCCAGTTATGACAATCAGGGATACAGGCATTGCTCAGTGTCCCTGGGGGCCAGATCACCCCGGCTGAGAACCACTGCACTAGAAAAACAAATGTGTAAATATGGAGCATGGAGTTTTAAACAGTGGTTATGAGTTAATGCTGAGTGTGTTTAAATTCTCATTCCTTTGTGTTATGGGGCTTTGACTACATGTATTTGCTTTACTATAATTCTGTGTGTGTGTGTGTGTGTGTGTGTGTGTGTGTGTGTGTCTTTTCACCTTATAATTTAGATGTTGTTTAGTGACAGTTAAAGGAGGGTGAGAAAGGATTCAGATGAAACTATGTTTTATCTAGTATTTTGAGAATAAGGCTTCTCCGGTGAGCGTCTATCACTGTTTTTTTGGATAGCTGTACATTAATTAACATACATTTATTGAGTGCATACCCTTCTAAAAAGTCCTGTGCCAGGTATTGCAAGGAAAAGAATTTTTTTTCCCCGAACCTCTTGGATGAGGGAATTTCTTTCTTTCCTGGTGTGTAACATTTCTTTTCTTGCCCCATGTGTCTGGGGGGCTGGTTATTCTTCCACTCCAGTCCCAAACATCTTCTTTCCCTATGGCTTCACTGACGTTTTGCTCTAAAATCCTCATGCTTATATTAACCTTTCCCCATTCCTCCATCTCTATTGCATCATTATGCAGGTTTGCAAACATCATCATCTTCTTTCTGGCATGACTCAGACTCCTGATAACGTTCCATTTCTGGTTGCCTTATTTAGGGAAAATCATCATCTTCTATCCCATATTAGCATGGGACACTGGTCCATCTATTACTCAGTTCCTCTTTAATTTTAAAATACAGTCGTAATCAAATTTTTTTCTGGCTCTTTGTCTTACTCATATTTTGGGGGACTAATCAGTTACGATTAAATTGGTCAACTAGTAACAGAAATCTAAGTAATACTAGTAAACTAAATAGAATTAATTTTCCCTTGACATAGAAGTCAAGAGGTTGGTATGGTGATGTTGTGATTTCATCAGTCTCTCAGTTTTTCTCAGTCCTTCTATTCTGCATTCCTATTCTGTAGCTTCCATCTTCAAGGTCCATTCATGGCCAAAAGATGTCTGTCTATTGCAGCTCCAACCGTCACATCTGAGTTTTAGAAATAGAAATGTAGGAAAAAAGAAAGGCCTGTCAATGGAATGGTTTCTCCTTCTCTGAAGTACCTCTTAAAATTGTTTAAATTTTAACACCTATCTATAAGGGCGGTTAGGATATGTAGCTGGGCACATTGTTGCTATCAACAATGAAGAGATTGTGTTAATAAGGAAGAAGTGAGAATAGATATTGGCCAGGCAGCAGATGTCTCTGCACACAGAAAATTTTCAGAGGAATTTATGTCATTGATGTTATATATACCATATAGAAAATAGGACTTTAAGAAGATGTTTCATAATCTATACAGCAAAATTTACTATGTTAATATTGAGTTATTACTCCTAACATTTGTTCCTTGTGCTCAAGTACAGAATTGGAAGAATTCTTTATCATTGCCTTAAGGAATGAGGGGGAAAACTGTCATACTCCTCTGAAAAGTAAAAAATGTGGTCAATCAATCTACTTGACTAATTTTTTTTCTCACTGATCTGTCAGAAGTGGCTGATTAGCTCTGAGTTTCTATACATAGCTAGCGTTTATCAGAGGAATATCATGAGGACACTCTTTCTCTTGAAAATATGAAAAGTATAAGCAGTTTTTACATGTAAGGAAGGGAAGGAGTGGTGCCCAGGTCTGTTAGATCGTGATGCAGGGCAATGTAGGGAAAGGAACAGACTGTGTTCGAGAAGCTTCTATTCTGCTTCACCTTGACCATTTCTGACTCTGTATCACTTTTCCTCAATCACTGTAAGCCTCTGTTTTTCATCTGTAAAATGGGACTAATCCTTAACTTGGCTATCATTTCTTTTGTCCCTTCTTAAAGATGCACTGAATGCCTATCTGTGGCAAGATACCAGGGTCAGAAAGAGCTATTGTTAGGCTTAAATAAAATATCGTGTAGAAAATCATATGTAAATTCAAAATGCTATTGAGTTGCTGATATGGAGATTTTTTATTTTTTAGTCATTTAGATCCAGATCATATTTTAGCCATGCTTGGCAACAAATAAACTCTATTTATCAAAAATTTATAGTAGCAATCAATTATCTCAAAAAATTCTGCTGTCCTGTGTGATACTGCAAGTATGTATTACCCATTAATGCTAATTAGATATGACACAGAAAGCGCAGCCAGATAACCTATAGTTTATTCCCAGACCTCCTACTTGCCCCCTGAACTTCCACAAACACTAGGTTCCTTTTTGCATAATTCCAAGCCTAAAATTCATAAGTAATTTTATTCTTTATTTCTTCATACAATGACAAAATCCTAAAATCCTTCACATATTTGTCAGGCAAAATTAAATATTTGTAAAGTCTGAGTGCCACCCTCACCTTAAGAAGCCTAAAATGAGTCCAGGTGCTATGGCTCATGCCTGTAATCCCAGCATTTTGGGAGGCTGAGATGGGTGGATTACCTGAGGTCATGAGTTCGAGACCAGCCTGGCCAATATGGTCAAAGCCCGTCTCTACTAAAAAAAACACACATACACAAAAATTAGCCAGGCATGGTGGTGGGCACCTGTAATCCCAGTTACTCAGGAGGCTGAGGCAGTAGAATCACTTGAACTGGGGAGGCAGAACTTGCAGTGAGCTGAGATAGCACCACTGCACTCCAGCCTGGGTGACAGAGCATGATTCCATGTCAAAAAAAAAAAAAAAAAAAAAAAAGAAGACTAAAATGAGGAATATGTATTGAAAGAAGTGTTTTATTTATTTTGGTTTAATGAAAATTTGATCTGTTGTATTTTTTAATTAGAAATTATTTGCTTCAAGATTTTCTTATAGGACATACAGGAACTAATTAGAATATTATTAATAGGATAGATCTGTACTGCAGTCTCAGAAGGCTACAGAACTGTAAGTGAAAAATAATTATTTGGCCTGCATTGTTTAAAAGGAGATGGTATCTAGTTGAGGAAAACTGGTGGCATCTGAGCGTGGCTTTGACAGATTTTGATGGGCACAGAAAGCGAGGCTGGCCGAGTATTACAGGAGGAAATCACAATGTAGAGACCAGAGAAACTCCTGGGGATGATTGGGGAAAAGCAAGAAGATTTTTTGGTTATTCTAAAGAAATGGACTAAACTTCTCAAAAACAAGAGCTGTGACTTATTTCCCATCACCACTCTTAGCCTAGTCATAGTATGACATAAAGAGAGCTTGTGATCATTTATCAAATTGAATTACAATCAGTTTTAAGCCAAAAACAGACTAGAGAGAAATGGATGTGCCCACCCTCTCTTCTTTAAGTGTCGTGTTTGAATATGACATGGATGCTCAATAAAGAGCATTTCACAATTTCTATTTCTGCCCTATTCAAAATACGATGTTACAGAAGGCTAACAGTAAGTTCTGTGTCACAACAAAAGTTTATTCCAAGGACAGTAGGGCCACAGATGGCATCTACTCAAATTAACAATGGATGCTTAAATCTCCCTTTCAGTAATCCTAAAAAGTGATGACTCACTGCCTCAGTATAAATTCCTAGTTTATTCCCAAATAGTCCATTTTGCAAGTTTCACTGCCCCCTACAGAAAGTTAGCCTGTAGATTTCAGGAGCGTGTTGGTAATTCTAGGTTAGAACCGATGTCTTTTGGTATAAGGATATTCAAATGGGCAGAAGTGCTTTAAAACAGTGGTTCTCAAATTTGATTAAACATCACAGTCACCTATAGTGTCTACTAAAACACAGACTTCTGGGCCCCACTTTCAAGCTGATGATTTGGTAAATTTGTGATCCTGGCCTGAGAATTTGTATTTCTCACAGGTTTTCAGATAATACCAATGCTGTTGAGTTGGGCACCACACTTTGAGAACCATTCTTAAGGATATTCTGAAGGCAAGAGCAAGTAAACATCCTCTCTGGCAAAGCTTGAAGAATGAAAAACACGGAGAGGATGTTTAACTTTGCTGCCTCAGGCTGGTCTGGCTTTCTCTGAGTCAAACGATGCCCACGCAGTCTTCATCTTGCCATACTAGACAAAAGAACTGTCTTCCTAGGTGAGCTTTGCAGTCTTATCCATCTGGGCTGTCATTCCTGCTCTTCTTTCCAGGCTGGCATACTTTCCTTTCCTGTGTTCACCTATTGAAAAACTCCTCCGTCTTCAAGGCCTAGCTAAATGCCAGAGGCTATCTCTGATTTTCATGAACATGACAAATTGTTCAATGGGCTCCCACAGTTCCTTGCTTATATCTTTATGTCCCACTTGTAACATGTGCCCATGGCATACAATTCGTTTTATCCACTTTTATCTCTCTTGGAAGTGTAAGAGCTAGAAGTCCAGAAGGGCAGGGATCATGTGAGGTTTGATATTCCCTGGCGTCTAGCAGAGTGTCTGGTATAGAATATGTGCCTGGCAAATAGTTTTTCAATAAATAGATGAGCCTTCCAATCTTTTCTTTTCTCACTTAGCTACATCCTCTGCATGAATAATGTGACTGGAAGGAGGGGTTGCATTGATACAGAATGAAGCTGAGTTGAATCTAGAGACTGACAGTTGAATCTTCGCTCTACATTTATTAGTTGCTGGACCTCATGCAGTACACTGAACCTTTCTGTTCCACCCTCTGTCTAAATCAAAGGGTCCTAACTCTCAGCAATGTTTCAAAGATTAAACAAGGCATTATACATGAGTGCTTTGGCAAACAGTAAATCCTATATAACAATGTTAGTTGTTTAATGTTTCTGTGTATAACAAAATTATGTACATCTTTTACAATGACCCAAAGTGATAGATAGTAGTTTCAATATGTCTTTTATAATGAACAAGAACAAATGTTTTATTTGTCCACCCATATTAAATGTGTTGCATATAAGAAAAGCATCTCATTTTTGTTTTTAATTTGTTTTATTTCTTATGTTTTGTCTTCAAAGGTGAGGGGGGAACATTAGATTGGTGGATTGAGAAGCAGGTCTCTTATTTGCCATCTACCAATAAATATTGCTTAACCTCCCTCATCATTTACTGCAACTTGAAACAATCCGTAGCTTGACAGGGTGTGAGACCTGGAAGACTCTAGGTGATATCATCTAGGCCCCTAATTTTACAGAGGGGGAATTGCAGGTCGGAAAGAAGTCCCCTGCACAGGTTCATATGGCTGATTGGTACCCAGTTCACCCATCCTGAAAATCTCATCCTGAAGCTCAGCGTTCTGTTTGCTTGTTAGTCCTGGGACTTACGTTTCTATCAACCCATTGACCCAGGTAATTAGAATGTTTTTTGTGTTTCAGAAATTCACCTGAATTTACACATTTAGCTTCCTAGTAGATGTCTGTGACTATGAATACAAAGGACATAGATGTTCAGATTTTATCTGGAGACTATTTTTTGGTGACTAAATAATCAATATCTTCTTAGCAACTTGAGACATTAAGACAGATACATATTTAACTTAAAATCTAACTGTTTAGAATTAAATGTTGGTCAATGAAACCCATCATTTACTTTTTATATTCATGTTATTCATATTTTTCAAGTAAAAATAAACAACATATCTTGTCAGATGATAAAACAGAATATGTAAACTCATAATTGTCCTATTGGACATACATTAACATGTGAAATTATTTTATTTTATGTTTTTAAAAAATTATTACTCTTTAAGAGATGATGTTTCATTCCTTAGGTCATGAATACTTCAGATTTGTTCAGAAACTTTTATGGAACATTTTTTGTGTACCAGGAACTGTGCTAATTACTAATAATATAAAGTTGAATGGTACACAGGTCCAGTTTGGAAGAAACTTATAGACTGATTAAAAGTGTATTTAAGGACAAATTATGATAGTGAAGTATAATAAACTTAACAATGAGATAAATAATAGGTATAGGGTTGGCACAAGTACAAGGGAGTGGGTAGTTGTTTGGGTGGCTCAGGGAAGCTCATACAGATGGGACCTGTCTTTCAGAATGAGTAGGAGTTTATCAAAAGTGGAAACTAGGAAAAGGATGGCAGTTCCAGCAGTGGAAATAGCAGGTGCAAAGGCATGGAGATGCGAAACAGTATGGCATATTCAAGTGGTTGTAAAGTTGGTAGGTATCTCTGAAATGCAGAATTTGTGTAGGTTTGTAGTAGAAACTGAGGATGAAAAAGGAGATAGGGGCAAGTTTCTGAAAGGCCTTTGAAGACCCATTAAAATGTTTATTCTGCAGGCAAAAAGGAGTTTGGAGTATGTGTAATTTTAGAGACATGTGACATGATCAGACGTACACTTAAAGAGGATATTTTGCTGTCTTTGTGGCTTCCCCCATGACTCCCTTTGGTTCTTCTTCCTTGTAGTTTGCAACAAAGTGAAAGACTGTTTCCTACATGAGTTCTGTAAGAGAGGGAACAGGGTTGCATGTTGCCAAGTTATCAAAGAAAATACATTTCCTTCAAAACTAACTTTTTCCCCTAAAGCTTCTAGTAAGAAAAATATGAGTGAAATATTCCACAGAATAAGCTTAAGCTGAATTTTAGAAAGTCTATCATCTTATATGAAAAGAATTCATAAGTTAAAATATTAAGATGAAAGGCCAGGTATAGGAACATTTTGAGAGGAAGGGTTGGGCAGATCACTTGAGGTCAGGAGTTTGAGACCAGCCTGGTTAACATGGCAAAACTCTGTCTCCACAAAAAAATAAAAAATATTATCCTGGGATGTGATCGTGCACACCTATGATTGTGTACTCCTACTTAGGAAGCTGAGGTGGGAGGATCGCTGGAACTGGGAGGCGGAGGTCACAGTGAGCCAAGATCGCACCACTGTACTCCATCCTGGAAGACAGAATGAGACTCTATAAAAAAAAAGAATTAAAAAAATAAAAAGAAATAGTTAAAATGAGATTTCAGTACAATTTTAATAAGAGAAAACTCGAGACATTTATTACAACTCAAAGTTATAATAATAATAAACTAGATTGTCAAGTTAACCTATGAATTAAGAATTAAAACTGTCATTAGTTAAGCAGCAGAACACTTAAGGAGAAGTTAATGAATAATGAGATTTATCGCACTTTGGTGAGCCCATCTCTCCCCGCCCAATGAATAGACATTACCATTCAGGTCACTCTACTTATTACAAATGCTTACTATCATTTGCAGTGGCTGAGGTTTTGGCTGTGGGGATCAATCCTCTACTGCTGGATGAGGGATAGGTGAAATCACTTCACAGGTCACAGTATTGAATTTTTCACTGTCTGGGACACTATCAGTTAAATCATATGATGGCTACTTATAGGTGTATTGATCTGAAAGCTAAGATAACTGCAGTTGGATAGGGTGACTCAAAAGCCTTCAACTTTTGACACCTTGCTTATGTTTGTTTTTTAACATGATAGAGTGATCCCTCAAGATTGCAATTCCCTTCCTCCACACTCAACAACATCTATTCTGCCCCCCAAAGATAAGAATGACTAGAAATCATTCTAAGAATGAGTTCCTCGATTTAGGTGAGAATCCATATTAGCAATTAATCAACTCCAAGTCTGATAAACTCCTTAACTGGTTTCTTGCCCCATACTTCAATTTCAGTTTGTATTTGGTTGTTACTCACAGATAACTTATTCTACTTTCTGCTAGCATTGTTTAAAAAATGTTTTTCCCTTCTATTTTTCTATTGTTCCCTTCTAATGCCATTTCTCATTCTTCAAATTTTGCGTAAATTTTGGAGCACAAAGCAAAATCGTGAATCAAATAATCTCTATTGAAGCAATGATTATTTGGTTAAGAGATGCTTATCTAGTTGGAGAAAAATAAAAACCCAACAAAAGCCAGAAAATTCATGGGTTTCTAAAATAATTTGTTTTTGTTAAAAGAGGAAATACCTACTGACATGAGAATTTGAAATTCCAAGAGACTAAAAAAAAAATCTAAATAATCTTTGCTCCTATAAGTCCATGGATAGTTGAGAATTGATCATATCCTGGGGGAGACAATCATTTCGTGTATATAGAGGTATCTTAGTGCCTTACTTTTCTTTGTGAAATGAACAAAAAACAATAATGAAAATCAACAAAATCAATTATTTTTTCTAGAATACATTTTCTGGGCCACTAGTCGGTTGTTACAGATCATTTCGGTTATATCTTATGCCATTATTTACTTTCTATCTGACATTTGTGTATATTTTTATCCCACAGTAATAAAAATAACATTAATAAGAATAGCAAAAATAGTGATAGAATATTGTGTCATGTCAGAATGTATTGGACTTCATGTCAGAAGATTTGAGTTGGTGTAAAACTGGATAGGCCACCTACTAGAAGTGTGAGTCTGCATACAGTGGCTTTACCTTACCAAGCCTCATTTTGACCCTTTGCAAAATGGGGTTGTTCTTTCTGCACTGCTCATTTAACGGAGCAGGTGTGAGGATCACATTTGTTGATAGATACAAGTTGGGACCTATCAAATACTAACGTATTTTTATTCATCAATATTTTAATCTGCTATTCTTGAGCAGCTTTCCTATTTAGTTTGCTTGGTTATTTATTTGCTTATTTACATCTTATTTCCTAAGGAATGTGTTAATTTGATGGAATCTCCATCATATATTCATATGTGTGTGTACATATATGTATGTATGTATGTATGTATGTATTTTTCTCTACATATCCGTAACAGAAGTGTTAAGCAGTGTTCCTCAGGTTGATATGAATTTCAGGTAATTATTCATTTTTTGATCATTAAGTATCAAGGTAAAGTTGAAAAACTGATGTCTACTTTTTTTTTAATACTTCCTGAATACTTGCCATTATAAGGATTCAGCATCCTGATAAGTCACTAGGTTTCTTAAACTAGAAATATAATAAAATTTTAAATTTTACCTTGACAGTCTTCAAAATACTGGATGAATTTAATCCCTCTCTATCGTCTTACTGAAATAAACTTGTAGATTAGTGCTGGAAGAATAAATTACACGGAAAACACCTCTTCTTGTTCATTGATGAATATTTTACGTGAGATAGAATCCAAAACCTCATTAAAGCCCCAATGTGTTATAACTATGCCTCATTTTTGATCAGTCTTATCATTCAGTATGAAGGATGAGACCTCCTGATTGTACTGTTATAAGGTAGTAAATGGCAACATTTTATAAGACATATGGATTTTGTCATCTTCATGTATTTGTGACGGATTACTGAAAGTGTTTTCAGTTTCTTTCTAGGTAAAAAATTAATCTTATGGAACTGAATTTCCAAAGTCATTGTTAAATACAGACATAATTCATTTAGCTATAAATCATTAAAGATGATACTAGTTTTTTAAAAATTAATTCTGGTAAAATCCTATGTAAGCAAGCTGTCTAGAGCTATGTTTGTTAGTGTGTCATATATTGACGCTATCAGAATGCAAGGAGGTATCCCATGACATTTAAAAAACAGCTTTATTGATCTATAATTTACATACCACAAAGTTTACCCATTTAAAGTATACAATTTAATGGTTTTCAGTATATTCATAGAGATGTACATCTACCACCATTATCAAATTCCAGAACACTTTCAGCACTGCAAAAGAGAACTTGTACCCATCAAGCAATCATTCCCCATTTTCCCCTCTCCCCAGAGCCTGGCTGCCGTTAATCTACTTT
The DNA here is from genome assembly GCA_963573385.1 of Cacajao melanocephalus. Lineage (NCBI taxonomy): Eukaryota > Metazoa > Chordata > Mammalia > Primates > Pitheciidae > Cacajao > Cacajao melanocephalus. The sequence goes on along the minus strand of CAUYLG010062750.1, from coordinate 22,790 downwards.
GTCTCTAAGGATTTGCTTGCTATGAACATTTCATATTATTGGAATCATACAATATATGGCCTTTTGAATCTAGCTTCTTTTTTTTAAAATTGTACTTTAAGCTCTGGGGTACATGTGCACATCCCGCAGGGTTGTTGCACAGGTACATGCCATGGTGGTTTGCAGTCTCCGTCCCGTCGCCTACGTCAGGCATTTCTCCCAGTGTTTTCCCTCCCCAGCCTCCCCACCCCCTGCTGTCCCTCCCCTAGCTCCCCAACCCCAACCTACCCCAGTGTGTGATGTTACCCTCCCTATGTCCACGTGTTCTCATTGTTCAACACCCATCTCTATGAGTGAGAACATACAGTGTTTGGTTTTTTATTCTTGTGTCAGTTTGCTGAGAATGATGGTTTCCAGTGAATCTAGCTTCTTTAACTGAACGTAGTACTTTCAAGGGTCATCCTTGTTGTAGTATGTATCAGTATTTCATTCCTCTGTATGTCTGAATGGTATTCTCTTGTATGGCTATTTCACATTTTATTTATTCATTTTATGAGTTCTTTAGTTTCATCAAAGTGTCTTGTGGATTCCTCCTTCTACTTCCCAGAAGAGAACACTTCTGGTGGATAAATTAGCCATAAATAATGACACATATATTTACATTAATTGGGAGAAAGGGGCTCATTAGTAGAGACAACAATATTGTTCTGGAAATGATCAAAATCTAGGTTTCTTTTGTATACTTTACTTCCCTTGCCTCTTTTATTAAACATTGACTTCCTGCATTCCACACTCTGATGATTGATAGATTGATTGATTGATTGATTTGCGTCTCAAATGATACACCTTCCCTGCATAAATAAATCTCTTTGAACTCACCACTTTCTACTTCTCATCCTGGGTACATGTGTTATGTCCCAACCACACTGACATTTTTCAGTATCTTGAATACAAAACTAACCCTTTCTAGCTTTAGGGTCTTCACATATGCTATTCCCTCTAGGGGTGATTTTTACTTAGCTAACCCTTTATCAGGCTTTCATGTCAGTTTAAATGTCCATATTCAGAAAGCTCTGACCACCTCCTTCTCCTCAACTCAGTCAAGATTACATGGCCCCTGCTATTCCTTTTTAATAGCACTCTATGCTTTTCCTTTCTGGAACTTAACACAAATTTGTTATCGTGGATTTATTTGTATGCTCTAAAGTGTAACCTTCACTAGAATGTTGGCTCCAAGAAGGCTAGACTTTTTTTTTTTAACCTGTTTTGTCAACTGCTGTATCCTCAGCATCTAAAACAGTTTCTGGCACAGAATAGTCATTCAATAAATATTTGTAGAATAAACATTTGACTTTAATTACTACATGTACTCTGATGACTGCCTACTTGCCTACTTGGCATCTCTCTCCTAGACATATCTGATCCTCCATTCCAGTGTGGCTGTCAACTTGACATCTCCATCTGAATGTTCCACACATACACCAAAGTCAGCAGTTCTGAAACTGGACTTGTTATCTGTCTTCACCAACTTTGTTTCTACTTGCCCTGTTTAATGGTTTAAAAATTATTCTTATTACCTAGGCCAGAAATCTGAGCATCATCTTACATTCTTTTCTTTCTTCAGGTAGTAATATCAAACTGGTCATAAGCTATGGTTGATTAAATGTCCTAAACCTTTCTTTAATATGTTTTTATTTCCACCTTCACTATCTTACTTTAATTACTTCTTTTCTCTCAGTCGTGCTGTTATGATATCCTCCTGACTTGCCTCACCCCACCCCAGTCTTATTTAATCCATACCTCACACCACTGTGAGCTTTCTAAATCTAATAGTTGACCCTATCAACTGCTTTGCTTCAAAGCCTTTAGGGATTATTTCTTGGAGGTGAGGTCCTGACTTCATTACTTGGCCTGCGAGCCCCAGGCTTCTTCAGCTTCCACAGGAGCCATGTTTCAGTTATGCCAAACTGCTTTTAGTTCCTGAAATATGCTACTTTTTAAAAACCATGTGTCATTTCCCGTAAGGTTTCCTTTACCCCCAAAGCCATCTTTCTCCTGTTTATTTAACAAACTTACAGCCATTCTTTAAGATTCTGCCCAAATGTCACATATTTCTCAAAGATTTGGCTAATTACCCTCAGAAGAGTTATGATTCCTTCCACCATGCTCAGTGATACCTGTACTTATCTGAATAATAGCTTGAACCCCGTGGATTTAACCATCATGACAGCGATCTCTCTCTAACACTAGACATGAGACCTTGAAGGGCAAAGACTCTTCTCTGCTGACCTAGGCTTCAGATGATGACAGACTTGGTTTTAAATCCTGATTCTTACTTGCAATCCCACAGCTTGGGGTGGGACCTTTAACTCTTTAACTGAGAAGATGTGTGTAAAGTGCCTGTTATAGTACCTGACATACAACAAGTATTTACTTAATGGTAATTCTTAATCATATCATTTTTGATAATAAAATTAACAATAGTGTCCTAGTTGTAAGACAGCAACTGACATTTGGTAGCATACGTTAAATCAATGACTAAACAAGAATCAATTTTTTTGTTAGTGAATCATGATTAAACCATCATGCAATAAAATAGGAATGAACATAAACTTATGAGGTGGTCCACAAAACAGGTGCATAAATATCTGACAACAGGGGTTTTAGTCTAGAGTGGTTGGAGAGAGGGCTGGGTGACTTGGACTCTGCTTCACCCCAACTGGCTAAAGGCCAGATCTGAAAATCTAAAAGAATTCATACAAGAATCCAGGACTCCAAAGGTATGTCCAGACTAAGTTATTTAATGAGGTTATGGTTTGTTCTAAAAAATGTATGGACATGATAACAGTAGCAAAGCAGCAAAATACATATTTACATTTTAGCAGTGGACACCACCAGCTAAAAAAATGTTAGGGGAAGCAATATGATCAAATGGAGAATGTATGGGCATAACGAGCCAGAAGACCCAAGTTTTAGTGCTGGGTAAGGTGCTTTATCTTTTTTAGACCTTCATATTTTATGTATAAGGCTAGACATTCAGTCTAGAAGATCCAAGTAGGGTGTCAGTGATTTAAGAAAAAGAAAACTTCCAATAAATTAAGAATCCGTTTATTTTGTGATAACTCATCGAGGTGATTTACTACAGTATATTAATTTAACTTAAAAAAATTTTTTAGTTGTTTCGCCAAAAAAAAAAAGTCAGATGCCAAAAAATGTCCCTTATATGATAGTCTTTTATGTTCTTTAAAAATGTGGTCTAGCAACAAAAATATATAAATTACTTATATTTTATATACCCATACAAAACAGTAAACATCAGGAGGATAAATATACAAAAATAAGTGCCACTAGAAATGGACCCTAATAAAGTTCATGAAGAATCCAAGGAAGCAGAGCTTTAAAGAGTGGGCAGGATAAGAATTTGAAAATTAAAAGGAAAGGATATTCATATCATTTAAAAAAAAACAAGGAAAAATAGTATAATATAACATGGCTGGTTTGGGAGTAGAATGAGAGACAGAAAGTATAATTTGCGTGAAGGAGAGCTCGTGGTGGTAAGATTAAAATTGTAGGTTGGGGCTAGACTGCAGACACATTCACTGTATATATAAATTTTACTTTCAAGATTCTTATTGGACAAAATCCCCTTTGGTGGTAGTTTCCTCACTGATTAAGACAATTGGACTAGATGATCTGTAATAGTTCATCCAATCATAATTTAAAAAATTTTTTAATTCTCCATGCCAGGATCAATAAGTGATGTATAGTCTAACTAGCTAGCCAGAGATAGATAGATGGATATATATTCTAAATTTATCTATCTATCCATCCATCCATCCATCCTAAATGATTCCCCACTGTTTTCAGAAGCTTAGAATAGTAAAGAATTTCTCTGATATTTTAACTCTAAGTTTGAATTATTTTTTAAAAAATCATGATTGCCAACTATGTGCAGAAAACTCTTTTGTGCAATATCATTTCCTGAAGAAACACTTATTGATTGTGAATATACAGCCAGGTAATTTGCTACTGGTAAGAAAACGTAATTGATAGCTGATCTTACTGTAAGTTGTAGCATTTAGCAGTAAAAAGAAATAAAAGGAAATAAATAAAGAGTAGCACTCCAGATGGATTGGGCAGGACTCCCCATCAAGCTCCTCATCAGGTTTCTGCCAGTGCTGGCATGGTGACAAAGAGCAGTGATGTGCTTCATCATTTTCTTTGGGCTACAAGTAAATGGCCCATCAAAATGGATTTCATGGCAAGTGCTATGATGACCTCCGATTAACATTTAATTATAAATTCTCTTTTCCTTTAGAATTGGAACCATGTAAAACCTTTCCTCAGAGAGAGGCAATTCTTACTGGTGGGAGTTGATTTCACTTGGTTGTCTTAGTTTGGCAATTTTTGAACACCTTATTTGTTGAATAAGTAACATATGTACATGGCATAAATTTCAAACAAAAGAATAATAAGTCTTTCCTAACTTCTTCTTTGGCCAGAGACAAAAGTTCTTCCTCATTATCTTTCCAGAGATAACCATGCACAGGAAAGAACTGTAATTGTTTTTATAATGTTATCCTTTATTATATATTGGCTTTTCTAATCTCAGCTGTAATTATGTTCTGTCTTTGAGGTGGAGTGCTCTTCACTTAGGAGCACCTGGGTTCTGGGGTCAGGGCAGGAATCTTTTGTTGACTGAACAGTGCTCGTGAATTCTCGGAGCCTGGTTTCCCTCTCTGTAAAGCAGAAATAGTAATTATTTCCATGGGCACCTCATGTGAGAGATTAATGGAATAATGAATGTGAAAGTGTTTTAAACACTAAAGACTTATGTAAATATGGTTTGAAAAGGAGGTGTTGATTGTTGAGAAATTAGGAAAAAATTCCGGGCATTTGATATCTTTGATGAAACAGTTTGATAAGCCCATGGATGTATAACCAAAACACAGAAGTATATAAATCATGTTCTGGGTATGTCTAATTTATAAACTAAAGATATTTGCAGACACACATAAACATATTAAACAACTCTTCACATACATCATTTGGAGAAGGAGTCAGCAAATGTTTTCTTTGAAGAATCAGATAGTAAATATTTTAGGCTTTTGAATGCTATGGTATCTGTTGCCACTACTCACTCTGTCATTGTAGCATGAAGGCTGCTGTAGACAATAAGCAAACAAATGACCATAGCCATGTTTCAATAAAACATTTTATTTATGAGCATGGAAATTTGAATTTTATGTAATTTTCAGTGATAAAAAACATTTTCTTTTCAACCATATAAAAATGTGAAAGGCTAGACACTGTGGCTCATACCTGTAGTTCCAGCACTTTGAGAGACTGAGGCAGGTGGATCATTCTGACCATCCTGGGCAACATGGCCTCTGTCTCTACAAAAAAATAAAACAAATTAGCTGAGCATGGTGACATGTACCTGTGGTCTCAGCTATTTGGGAGGCTGAGGTAGGAGGATCTCTTAAGCCCAGGAGATTGAGGCTGCAGTGAGCCATGATCGTGACTCTGCACTCCAACCTGGGCAACAGAGTAAGATCCTGTCTCAAACAAGCAAACAACAAGTAAAAAAAAAATGTTTTTTTAACTTTCAGCCCATACAAAAACGGGCTACAGTCCAAAATGGGCCCATGAGCCACAGTTTGTTAGACATTAATTTAGAGCAAATTGCATACAGAAAAATGAACTTTTACCAACCAAAAATTTTATTAAGTTTTTAACACATTTTATGTAAGATTGGGCTGTGTGGACATGAGCAGGCCATGTTATCCTCTGAACCTCACTTTTCCTCCTATAAAATAAGGGAGTTATCATTTGATGACCTCTTAGGAGCTTTCCTTTCCTAATATTTTGTGATTTAATGGCTCTGAATAACCTACCTCTATTGGAGTTCATCTTTACTTATATGTGATATATAAAATTCACCTGTGAAAACTATTCTCCTGGCAAGCTTTTGGCTTCTATTTCATTTTATTTTATTATTTTAATTTAAAATAAATTTTATTATCTATATTTAAGGTATAAAACATGCTATTATGGGATACATATGGATAGTAACATCATTTCTACAGCACAGCAGATTAACATATCCATCATCGCACATGGTTGCCCATTGTTTTTTGTTTTTTTAATATTAAGAGCAGCTAAAATCTGCCCATTCAGCAAATATAGCACATATTTATTAGCTGTAGTCCTCATGTTGTACCACGTCCTACAGTTCTGCTACCTTACAACCTATGTCCTACATCCCTCTTTTCCTTTCCCTATTCCTGTCCTGTGCTCTTGGTAATCACTGTTTTATTCTCATCTCTGTATATTTCACTTTGTTTTTTCAAAAGATTCTACATATAAGTGAGATCAGGCAATATTTTTCTCTGTTTAGCCTATTTCACTTACTAGCCTCCAAGTGTATCCATGTTGTGGCAAATGGCAGGATCTTTTTCTTTTCTAAGGCTGAATAACACTTCATTGTATATACACAGTGCCATCTTAGTGTCTATGGGGGATTGGTTCCAGTACCTAGCAAGAATACCAAATCCCTGACGTAAATCTACATCACTTGTAATATCTAATACAATGTAAATTTTATATAGATTTTTGTTTTTCAGCAGATTGTCTTCCTTTATATTGTGTCTTTTTTATATTGCATGTTGCTTTTGTTATCAGCCTGATTTTTCACTCATTATATGATAGTTCCGCTGATGTTTTATTATTGGGCAGACATATCTTCATTAAGAGTTTTTGGAAAACTCATCAAATTCAATGAATACATTATTTTCTTCATAACCCATTTGGAATAATTCCTAATAAAATGATAAAATATGTAAAAAAAAATTCCCTATCTAAATGGGAATTTAGATAGGGAATAATGACAAGAAAAAAGTCTGCACATACTCAGTACAGATGCAGTGTTTTTTTCTCAAATATTTTCTGTCTGTGGTTAGTTGAATCCATAGATGTAGAATCCATGGAGGGCAGACTGTGTATACCACCATTTCTTTTATCCATTTGTTGATGACGGACACTTAGGTTATTTCCGTATCTTGGCTGTTGTGAATAATGTTACAATGAATGTGGCATTCAGACGTGTTTACAAGATGGTGAGTTCATTTTATGGGGGATATGCCCACAGGAGGGATTGCTGGATCTTGTGGTAGTTCTATTCTTAATTTCTTTAGAAATCTCCATGCTGTTTTCGATAATGGCTACACCAATCCACATTTCCACAAACAGTGTAAAAGGGTTCTCTTTTCTTGCCAAAGTTTGCTATCTCTTAACTCTTTGGTAATAGCCATCCTCATAGGAGTGAGGTGATATCTCATTGTGGTTTTGATTTGCATTTCCCTGATTATTAATGATGATGAGCACCTTTTTATATACCTGTTGGTCATTTTTCTGTCTTCTTTGGAGAAATGCCTATTCAAGTCCTCTGCCCATTTTTAAATCAGATTGTTGGTGTTTCTACTATTGAATTGTATGAGATCTACTCTTGAACTGTATGAGTTCTTTATAAACCTTGGATATTGATCCCTTATCAGATGTATGGTTTGCAAATATTTTTTCCCAATTCATAGGTTCCCATTTTATTTTCTGATTGTTTCCTTTGTAGTGCAAAAGCATTAAATGCAGTGAAAACCAGAAGTGAATTTCTACATCTTTTTGGATTCAGTTTGCATTGGTTCAGAAGTTTCTGTTAAATTAGATGTTTTGGATGTGCATTAATTCTTCAACGCCTTCTAGGTATCATTTGGGACACTGCCATGTTATTACTATACAACCTGGTGAATCTGAAAACATTTTATATCAGTGGGATTTTTCTTATCCGATACTCCCACAGACGTGGGCTGTAACTCATGCTAAATGAGCACGTCTATAAAACAGAGAACTAATACCTACCTTGTGGGCATGTGGTGAAACTTAATTAGTTAATGCTTCTAAAGAACTTTCAAATCCGTGGATAAAATGTATTATTCAGTTGCTAAGAGCTATCATTGTTTATTATTTCCGCTAGTTTTTCCCAGTGAGTGCTTTACTATTAGGTTATAATGGCAGTAATTTTGGAACAAGCTGGCATTTGAGTTTGTTTGCAGAGTACATGAAGCTACAGGTAACATTTTAATGAAATGTTTCACCCCTCCCCACAGAGTCATTAGGTACACACATACTGCCTCTTTCTCTTAAAGCTTTATACAATTTAGTAGTATTTAAGTAACATCATTATTGCTATAAAAAGAATCAAAAGAAAAAATATTTTTCCAACTAAGACCAAGTGATTTTGTAACATAACCCTTGTTTATAATTTTACTGATGCTAAGGCTATGTCTAATGAAAGTAAGAACAATAAGTTGTATTCAATAATGTACTAATAGTTGTAATTGACCTTGTGTGTTAGTCAACACTATAGTTTAGATAAGAGCCATTTGAGGCAGGCCCTAGCTTACTCTTCTATTATTTATGTATATACATGTATACACACACACATATATATATATACACACACATATACACACACACACACACACACACACACATAACTTCGGCAAGGCTTATGATTTTTACATGTCGTGCCATTTAGTGCTCACTTGCAATAATGTGAAAGCCAGCCAGCATGGTATAAAATGAATAGAAAAAACACTGGGCTGGAGGCAAGCCACCTCTTTAGAGACTCAGCTTTTTCCCTTCTTAGCAAGTTTCTTCTCTTTCTGCCTTTCAGGCTTCTTGTTAAATTGGACTATTACACTTGATTTTCAAACTGTGCTTTTTGGAATTTAAAGCTTAGAACAGATGCTTCAAAATTTCTACCAACAGTTAAGTACTTTCCAACAAATATTAAAGATTTATATCCCCAAGAACCCCCATTTATTATGTTTTCTTCTTATATGTATTGTTTCCTTTTACATTTTTACTGAAGATTTTTATTACTCGGAAAAGAACTCTACTCTGTGACTCAAAAGATCCCTTCTAGCTCTGGCGTCCCTATAACCTTTTCATCTCAAAGGAAGTGAAACACCACACACACACATGGAGATGCACACGCACACACACAGATATTAGAAAGAATCTTTGAAGATTCCAATTACAGGCTTTGAGACAAGCTTAATTCTTGAGTCTTATGGATTATAGAAGCTCTGCTAAATACATAAAATATTCAATAAATAAACCTATTTATTTATTGTAATGCTCCTGTAATGCTTGCCAAATTACCTGCCATAATTTTTCTCAGTGTTTTATACCCTGCTAAGTATTTGTTGTGGCCAAATTTTCACTGTCAGGGTCTTTGGAATCATTTAGTCACATACAGTGGCTCAAGTGGGAATGAGCTATCATATGCGTGAGTAAGCCGGGAGTGGTTGCTCACGCCTGTAATCCCAGCACTTTAGGAAGCTGAGGCAGACAGATCATGAGGTCAGGAGTTCAAGACCAGCCTGGCCAACATGGTGAAATCCCGTCTCTACTAAAAATACAAAATTAGCTGGCTGTGGTGGCACACCTGTAGTTCTAGCTACTTGGGAGTCTGAGGCAGGAGAATCACTTGTACCTTGGAGGTAGAGTTTGCAGTGAGCTGAGATCGAGCCACTGCATTCCAGCCTAGGCGACATCGAGACTCCATCTCAAAAAAAGAAAAAAATGCCTGCGTATGTGCTTAGTGCTCTGTTGCCTTGTGAGTGACTTAAGGAACAGGGCAGAATGGGACTCAATCATTTGTGCTATATTAGCACTTTCTATTTCACAAAGTAGAAGCTTTTAGAATGCCAGTTCGAATGTCTGTTTCTCTCTGCCCTATAGAAACCTCATAGTCCCAACCCATAGAAATCATTTCAGAAGCAAATGTTAAAAATTGGGCTTGCATCTCTCAATTGCCACACAAAATAAAATGGTAGGCGTGTGTATGTGTGTGTGTGTGTGTATGTGTGTGTGTGTGCATGCATGCATTTTAAGGCAGAAATGCTAATTGTCAGAATAACCATGTTATCCTCTAGTAAACAAAATATTTTATAAAAGTAAGCACTGAGAAATGTATGTTGAATTATGTTGATGTAATAGCAGTTGATCTTGAGTCCTTTACCTTGAAAAATGACACCATCCTTCATATTTTGTGTGACACATGAATTTGCCTATCTGAAAGCCAGATCTGTTGGGGTGTTGTAGTCATTGTCTGTCATTTAAAAAGATAAATTCACTGAGAGTTTGACAGGGGCATGTCTACATCTGCTACTATTAGTAGGTCTTAACTTTTGAGTTTTTGATATAATGAAGAGAATACTTTGCCTGACATTTTCCACCATGCAATATCTGTACATCCAAAGGGTCTTAGAAAGGCAGGAGATGAAATGCAAAGCCTGCCACTGAGGAGTGCAGCCTGTAGTCCCTGTTCTGCCACTGACTTGTTTGTGAACTTGGGCAAGTGCTAACCCCTAACTGCATCTCAGTTTCTTCAAATGTAAAATGTGGAGGTCGTTCAAGAAGATAGTTAACATCTTTATTAGCTCTGAAAACCCTATTATCAGGCACATGGAAAATTGAAGCAATTGGCTTTTATCTGTATTTATGTAATGCCCAAAACAATAATTATTATGAGTGTTTACCTTATGATGAACACTGTGCTAAGAGCCTTTATTTTCATTAAGTCTTTTTTTTTTTTTTGAAATGGAGTTTCATTCACTTTTGTTGCCCAGGCTGGAGTGCAATGGGGCGATCTCAGCTCACCACAACTTCTGCTACCCCTGGTTCAAGCGATTATCCTGCCTTAGCCTCCCAAGTAGCTGGGATTACAGGCTCCCGCCACCATGCCCACAATTTTTTGTGTTTTTAGTAGAGATGGCGTTTCATCATGTTGGCCAGGCTGGTCTCGAACTCCTGACCTCAGATGATCCACCCTCCTCAGCTTCCCAAAGGGCTGGGATTACAGGTGTGAGACATTTTTAAACTTTAACATTACTTCCTAAAAATAAAACTTAGCCCAGAGCCTATGGCCCATTTAACATAGAAGGAAAATGAAGCTGAGAGCAGGGAGGTCTACCTTCTTTCTGAAAGGCACAGTTGGTAAGTGGCAGAGGTGAAATTTGAACCCAGGTAAATTGACTTCAGTGCCTCAATGCAATGTCAATGCCATATTGCCTCCAGATGTTCAGGGTACCATGCTAATAACTGTCAGGGGCCATAGATATGACACAAAATTTGTCCTCCCAGAGCTTATGGTTGTAATTTAAGCTGAAAGTAAATATGAGTGAAAGCACTGAAAGAAATGCCAGGCAGCCTGCACATCGGTGGCCAGAGGATAGATGCAGAAACACAGCTATTATGGGAGTCCTGAGAAGAGGGCAATAGAAACTTGGCATCACTGAAGTGTCATTATAAAACCAGCCAAAAGCATTGTCAGCATTCCACAATATTTCCATTGCCTTATCCAAAGAAATAGGAGCAGGAGAGAGACGCTATAAAAGGAAGAATAAAGGAAACATCTATTTATCATCTGTGTTTTCAGTCATCCCTCACTTGGCTGAGCTGACAGCCTATGATAATCAGGCTAAGGAGGTTTGTCAGGTAATTCTGTGCAGGCCCATACGTCTTTGGCTTCCTATCACCTCCCTTCTCCCACCTCCCTAATCAGAAGTAACACTTTCTTCATTGCCTTTGCCCTTTTCCTCTCCCGGCCTTTCTTAATACCCTGTCCACACTCACTGTATCCTGGTTTCCATTTCTGCTTTTAATTTAGTATTACACAAGAATAGTGGTTTGGAATAGTCCTCTCTGATAACATCACTGTTGCTCTCCCAAGTGCCTGAGTCATCAGGGATAAGTTCCCTGAAGTCACCTCTGCTGACCAGTATGGCTAGGTCACCTCATGGCACGGAAAGATTCAGCATGAGGCAGAGTAGCCAGTAGTTATGACACTTCCCCAAAGTCTGCACCAATTCTGACACATACACAGGTACCCACACCCATTTTCAGGGGGCTAGACGCTATCATATCCCTGATTCAAGAAGGAGAAAAGAAGTGAAGCTGTAGCGTGACACCTTGGAAGAGATTTATGAAACCATTTGTTGAGAGTTGACTTGTGCAGATTTCAGCATGATGAAATGGTGGTAGTTTATATTGGTTGTTGAAATTTGTGCAGAGAACTTCCTGCAGTGATGGAAATGTTCTCTGTCTGGGTTGTCTAACATAGTGGCCACATATGGCATTTGAACCCTTGAAATGTGGACTTGAAGTAAAACCAAGGAAATAGATTTCAACTTTTATTTAATTTCAAACAAATTTAAATTTCAATAGCCACATTTGACTAGTGGCCACCACATGGAACAGGGTAGCTATGGATCAAAGTTTTCCAAATATTCAGAACTGACAATCTAGGGGGATCTAGTGTACCAGTGCTAATACTAGCATGGTGTCTTCCTAGTCATATAAGATACTTTATAAAGTGAGTTTCTATATATGACTGTATTTGAGCAGAAAGGTCTGAGTACATCAAGGATTTCTATTGTATAAATATTTATTGGAAGTACATACATGCCATGTATCCTCCAGATCCCTGTCTCAGTCTCAGAATCTTCCTCAGTGCAGTGTTTTAGGTAGCTAGTGTCAATTGGTTGTATTTGTGAAGAGAGAGGCACTTGATTTCTATCTTTGAGGTGCTAGAGACAATATATATAGTATACCTTGATACAAACATCATCTATTAAGACTTGATGACCAAATCATCTTTAAGATCTGATCATCAGATTGTATGATTCCATCAATTAAAAGAGAATCTGTTATACATCTTATCCACACTTCTTTACAGACCCTCTGAAGAAAAACCACTTTTGTAGCACTAAAAGATGCTAAAAGGATGGCCCTCTACTCCCAATACACTCCCTCCCCACACATAAAAAACAGAAAGAAAAAAATGTACAGCAAGGTTTTAAACTATCTATTAGCTGAAGTGATATCAGATAACTGACTGTTTTCTTTGGTTTCTGGATTAATGTATAGACTGCGTCAGGCCAACTTACTAAGGTCAAGGACTGTTAGGTGCTGGTATAGTACAGGGTTTAATGCCAAGTTATTAAGTATTGTAAAGTGACATAGCAAAACCAACAAAGCTTTACCAGGTTGTACTTAAGTCAAATAGTAATGCTGTGTGATAAATACAATACCATACATATATATATATATGTCAATTCTAGCATCTATATGTACATGTGTATATGTAGGGATTTATATATATATGTGTCAATTCTAGCATCTAAATATATATATATGTCTATTCTAGCATCTAAATGTACATGTGTACATATGTGTATGTATATTTATGTATATATATATGTCAATTCTAGCATCTAAATGTACATGTGTATATGTAGGGATTTCGGTGATTTCACAGTGATTTTTTAAACACAATCAGGTTGGCCTAAACCAAGAAGAGTTATGAGTAAAGAGGTACTTGAAAAAAATTAAAACATTCTACACACTAAAACAAAGGATAAGTGATTCTGAAATCATGTTATAGCTCTACCTTTTTAAACTGTAAGAATGTCTTACAATTATTATGTGATTCTAGTAATAGATAATATTATTTTAAAAATCATTCTCATCTCTATTATTAACTTATACTTAAAATCAGTTATTCTTTTTAAACCCTCACAATTATTTTCTTCTTAAAAATATAAATTAATTAATTTAGGTAATTAATTTTGAGTAATTTAAATTTCTATAAAGTCATTTAAATATATGAAGTAATTTATTAATTTGTCAGTGATTTATTGTTCACCTTCTTGGAACAAAGCATACTGCAATATATACTCTTGAGAGATAGTAAGATACGGGGCTTCCTTTCTCAGACTTCAGTTTCTCCTTTTGGAATTAGGTGGGTGTGTATGTGTGTGCATATATGTATATATAGTCATCCCTCAGTATCCATGAGGACACCCTGCAGATACCAAAATCCACGGATGCTCAAATCCTTTATATAAAATGGTATAGTATTTGCATGTAGCCTATGCACATCCTCCCCGTATAATTTAAATCATGTCTAGGTTACTTATAATATCTAATACAATGTAAATGCTATGTAGATATTTGTTATACTGTATTTTTTTTAATTAGTTTCATTTTAATGTATTACATTTTAATTTTATTTTTTGGATATTTTTGATCTGCAGTTGGTTGAATCCATGGATGTAGAACCCATGAATATGAGGGCTGACTGGATGTGTGTGTATATGCATATGTGTATATGAATATACATGTGTAGGCATCATGTATATACAGAAAGAAAAAAATAGAAAGAGAGAGAACAGGAAAAAGAAAGAAAAAGGCGAAAAAGGAAGAAAAAAAGTATGATGAAAATTATATTTTGCTTTGTATCCTTTGAAGCAAAGAGATAGTGCTATGGTAATTGAGGAGCTAGATTTATATCTGCACTGAGCCTTTAGGAATGAATTTAGATTTAAATGGATTTTGAGTATGCAGATATGAACTGAGGGGACAGGGATTTCAGGAGAAGCAATAAAGATATACAGTTATAAAAAGGTAGAGGAGATGAAGGCACCTACCTAATTCACCTTGGTTCAACATAAAGGTGCATGAAATGTTGAGATGTGAGAGAGGTTATTGAAAATGATGTCCAGGTGTCCAGTTTGAGTATCGTGAGTGTGAAACCCTGAACTTCCAGCTGTTGGCTGAAAGGTGTTGAGGCTCCATATAGGACAGTTACAGATAGTTAATTCTGTGCTGATTATTGTAAATTAAAAGAAGCTGAATGAAGCAGGGGCTTTCGCAAGTTGATATGGAATGACTCCAGGACTACAGCAGCACATCCTAACTTGTCTGACCTGGGAAGCATAATCTAATAGAAAAAGGGAGTGAATTGGATGAGGATTGAAAATACTTTTGTTTTGGTCTTGGCTCCACATTCTATTACTTGTGTGATTTGGGGGAATCTTAACTCTTCCTTATTGATGAACTGTGTTTTCTGAAATTAATGTCTACCAAGAACCTGAGGATGTGATCTTATTTGGAAATAGGATCTTAAATTAAGATGAGGCCATACTATCTTAGAGGGGGCCCCAAATCCAATGACTCATATCCTCATAAAAAGAGGAGAGGCCGGCATGATGGCTCACACCTGTAATCCCAGCACTTGGGAGGCCGAGGCGGGCAGATCACTTGAGGTCAGTAGTTCAAAACCAGCCTGGCTAACTTGGCAAAACCTCGTCTCTACTAAAAATACAAAAATTAGCTGGGCTTGGTGGTGTGCACCTGTAATCTCAGCTACTTGGGAGGCTGAGGCATGAGAATTGGTTGAACTCAGGAGGTGGAGGTTGCAGTGAGCCAAGATTGTGTCACTGCACTCCAGCCTGGGCAACAGAGTAAGACCCTGCCTAAAAAAAACAAAACAAAACAAAACAAAAAAAAAAAAAAACAAGAAGAAGAGAGAGCACACAGAGAGAAAAATGCCAAAGTGAAGATGAAAGCAGAGACTGAACTGATTCATCTATAAGCCAAGAACACCAAGTATTGCCTGCAACCACCAGAAGTTAGGAGAGAAACATGGAATAGATTCCCCTTCAAAGCCTCTAGAAGGAACCACCCCTGCAGCACATTGAGTTCAGACTTCTGGCTTCTATAACTGAGAGAGAGAATACATTTCTGTTGTTTTAAAGTGCCCAATTTGTGCTACTTTGTTATGACAACCATAGGAAACAAATACACCTTCAAACCTTAATTTACTTTATTGTAAAATATTGTAAAATAGGGATGATGATTCTTACCTCTGAGGGTTTTGATGAGAATTAAATGAACCAAAATCAAATTAAGAATATATTTGTCCAATTTAAAGTGCTCTCCAAATATCTGCAAATTTAAAACTCCATTTTCTAGTGTTGGGAAATATATCTAACAGTTCCTAAGCATTAACTATGTACCAATCGAAGCATTATGCACATTATGCCTGCTCTCCTGCAATATCTAGTTGTCATTTTACATGCTTGGCATTTGAAACTTCATGTCAACAAAATTTTGTAAGTGTTTACTTACTGGGGTAAAAAGTGAGTGCACTGGTCAAAGTAAAATGATGAATGCATTGTTACTTTCTGGCGGTGTTTTTCTTTTAGTCAAACTCATTTCTTTTTCTCAATCCAGATTAGCAAAATTGCTATAGTTTAATAAGTATAATATGTGCATCAAGTTAAAATAAAAATTTCAGTGGGTGTTGAATTCCATGCTCTTGTTTTCAACTACTACTCACCCTCTCTTAGGAAAGTCATACTTCTCATCTGCTCTGGATTAGACGGGGGGAAGGAGCTCCATGTACCACATAGTAAGTATAATCTGGAATTCCAGGAGAAAATGTATGTGTAAAGCTATTGATTTCAGACTTCTGGCTTCTATAAGTATGAGAGAGAATACATTTCTGTTGTTTCAAGGTGCCCAATTTGTGCTACTTTGTTATGACACCACCAGGAAACAAATAACTTATATTTGTTTATTACTATTTATAACAAATTAAAAAACCCAGAACTATTTAGCTCAGTTCATTTTAAAATGATTTGATAAATATTGGCTAATCTGTTCACTTTGCTCTCCTGAGAGAACTTTGAGTTCTGTTCTTTTGCAACCCAGAACCTGAAATGGACCAGTTCAGGGATTTACCAAATGAGTAAAAGGAATAGATGTTGCTGCTGGAGCTGGACTCCTGGGATTTTAGGACCCTACTCATTGAAGAGCTTCCTCCGCTAGCATGTGAAGACCCCAGGCAGCACCCACAGACTATTCCTGACCATGCTTTAAATGGCCAAGGAATTTTTCTAGGCTTATATTCTATCATGTACTGCAAAACCCTTTGCTCTCTCTTTAGCCTTGCAGCTTCCATTCCACTGCCTTATATGCAGAAATACAATGATAAATATAATGGGGTATGCCCCCCTGCCTTCAATGTGTCATATCTAGTGGTGAATAGAGGAAGCTAAGGCACAGTGTGTGAAGTGGCTTGCCATTTTTCAGAACTCAAGTTTAACTAGACAAGGCCACTTACTTTCAGCAAGAATGTGGATGAAGTATGTGGACTGAAACATCCTGGTGCTAAACTTGCCCACTGGTGTGGTACAAGGAGTAAGGAAAATTATCCAGGTATGGGTGCAGATGAGGGCTCAATCTGGTGAACAAATGATGTTAGCAAGATTTTCAGTGACAGTTAAATAGTTGCTGTGGGAAGCAAGGAGTGCTATACTGGATAAAGTGGCATTATGTTCCAATAGTTGGACTAGGTGTAGTGATGGATGCTAGAGGGGTGGGAGGACGTGGTAGTCTCACATATCCAGACACTGGCATCAGAGTAGTGGGACCACTTGACTAGCCTGAAGTTTAGGAATAGGACTCTTCTCTATGAAAGGGGAACTGAAAAGCAAATTTGGGCCAGCAAGTAGATGAAAGATAAGAACAAAGGCAAGAAAAAAGTGGCAGTGGCTCAGGAACTGAAGAAAGAGATAAGGAATAAGCTGCTGGCAAGACGGACTTGATATCTATGAATTCCAGAATATGGAACTGGAGACAGTTTAGTATATTGTGTCATGAGACAAAATTTGGGAGGGGGGAAGCCAGAATTAGAAATGCCTGCAGACGTAAAACATAGCTTTAGCCTCAGCTGTTGTGGAGAAGAAGAATGAAGAAGTTTGGAACCAGGCTAGGACATAATATAGTTCTTTTGAGAAAAAGAAAAGTGAATTT
The DNA here is from genome assembly GCA_963573385.1 of Cacajao melanocephalus. NCBI lineage: Eukaryota > Metazoa > Chordata > Mammalia > Primates > Pitheciidae > Cacajao > Cacajao melanocephalus. The sequence goes on along the minus strand of CAUYLG010062750.1, from coordinate 5,084 downwards.
TTTGATAGCAACAATGTGTCACAAAGGGTTAAGAGCACAGGAAGGGTGAAAGAGTTCTAGTTCAGTCTTTGTTAGTTACCAGGTGCATGACCTCAGGGTGATTTATTTTTAGCCATGATTTCTGTACCTATAAAATGAAAGTGTTTCTTATGTTAGTGGCTCCCAAATGACAGGCCATGGGCTGTGTGTTGGCTGTTCTCGCATTGCTATAAAGAAATACCTGAGACTGGGTAATTTATAAAGAAAAGAGATTTAATCAGCTCACGGTTTTGCAGGCTGTACAGGAAGCACGATGCTGGCATCTGCTTGGCTGCTAGGGAGGCCCCAGGAAACTTACAATGATGACAGAAGGCAAAGAGAGAGCAGGCACATCACATGGCCAGAGCAGGAGGAAGAGAGGGAGGGCAGGGAGGTACCCCACACAAGTAACCAGATTTCTGGAGAACCCACTCACTATCACGAGGACAGCACCAAGCGGATGGTGTGAAACCATTCATGAGAAATCCACCCATGATCCAATCACCTCCCACCAGGCCCCACCTCTGATACTGGGGATCACAATTCAACAAGTGATTTGGGCTGGAACACATCCTGACTATCTTAGGCTGGCACTAAGTTGCTAGTAAGGATCACTTAGGGAGCACATTAAAAATCCATGTTCTTGTATTCTACCCTCACAGACAGTGCTTGAAATAGTCAGGGGTAGATCCCAGAAATCTGTGCTTTGAACAGGAACTCCATGTGATTCTGAGGTAGGAATGTAGATGAGACTACCTTAGCCTAGAGACTGTGAAGTCTCTGCAACATTCTGTTTTTATTATTTTCTCTTCTCATCATTTGCCTTTGTACTTTGTTGCATTCATGAATTGGGATGATGCTCAAAGATTCAATAAAGAAGTTTATTGGCACACTCTCTCTAGCAGACACTTGATGTTCTGGGAGCCAACTGATGCAGGGAAGTTAGTTTTTATTGCTTTCTCAGCCCCAGCAGTACAAACAATCAAAAGTCTAATCTAGAATCTGTTTTCATCTGACTTCTGAGCCCATTTTTGCAGATGCGGAAATTTGCATTCTTGAGATCACTGGTTTCCTTTTTCTATTCTATGAGGCTTTTCTGAAGTCTGACTAGTAATATCTCCCCAGCATTTCAAACTCTTTAGAGAAAAAGTTTTTATAAATAAATATTGGATGCAGTCATGTTTGTGATTAAGTGATTTCTGCATGACAAGGGGAAAACTTTCTGGAGTTTATCTTAGATCAAGTAAATCAACTTTCTGTGTTCAGTGGGTTACTTTTGGGGGAAATAATATGCTCTAGGGTCCACATGTTACCTTGTTCTCCAGAAATAGCATTTTCTACTCATTAAGCAAATTAATTATTTTTCTGTTAGAAGATAAATAATTTGTAGATTCTTCCTGGATTTGAAACCTCATAATCAGTCATGATAGTCTGTTTTATCTTATATTCTTATACAGTTATTGAAAAGATTATTAGAAACTTTGTAGTTTATAGAAAACATGTTCCAGAGAGAAGAAATGGTTTGCTCAAGATCACACAGTAAATTGGTGGCAAAAACAGTCTCAGCCTCTGGTTCTCAGTTCTACATTCAGTGGCCAATAAAAATAATAAGAATATTCTCCACACCTATATTAGTCAAGCTTCTCCAGAGAAACAGAACCAATAGGATTGTATATGTGTGTGTATATATGTATTAATACATATGTTGAAAGTAATGGTAAAAACCACAATTACTTTTGTGTCAACATATATATATATATAAAATATATATAAAACAATATATATATTGTATATATATTAATATATATGTGTGTATATATGTATACACACATATATATTAATATATATACAATTTTTCATTTTTCATGTATATACATATATAAATATATATTTGCACAACATATATATGTGTGTGTATATATATATGTTGACGCAAAAGTAATATATACATATATACATATATATACACACACACACATACATATATATATATATATGTATGTATGTATGTATATGTACCTTTGGTTGGAATGAAAAATTGTATAGCCCCTCTAGAAAAACAGTTTGGCAATTTTTATTTATGTCGTGCTCTTGAGTTTTATTCCAGAAACATGAAAAGTATGTTCCCACAAGAACCTATATATGATTATTCATAGCAGCTTTATCTAAAATAGCTCCAAACTAGAAACAGCCTAAATATCCTTAAACAGTTGAATGGTTTAACAAGCTGTGTAACATTTATACCATGAAATAGTACTCAATAATAAAAAGCAACAAACTATTGATATCTAACAACATGGATGAATCTCCAGGGTATTACACTGAGTGAAAAAAGCCAATCAGGAAAGGTGATCTATTGTATAATTACGTTCATATGATATTTCTTACATGACACAATTTTAGAAGTAGAAAACAGATTAGTGGTTTCCAGAGGTTAGAGATCGGTTGGTAGAGTGGGCAAAGGAAAGGAGAGTATGGTTACAAAAGGACAAAATGAAAGAAAATTGTGACAAAACTAATTTTGATTATGGTGGCCTTCACATGAACGTCTACATATGATAAAATTGTATATAACTAAACACACACACACACACACACAGAAACATACATGGAGGTATGTGAATTATATGAATGTTAATATCTTGGTAGTAAGACTGTAATAGTTTTGCATAATGTTATCATTGGGGAAAACTACATAAGGTATATACAGGTTCTCTCTAGATTATTTCTTACAGTTACATGGGAATCTACAATTATCTCATAAAAATTTCAAATAAATGATATCCCTACTAATAAGCAAGTTAGAAAACTGTTAGTATTTTTCTTATGCCTCCAAAGGGTATTTTTATGCTTCTATTGTTGGCAAGGACAGAGGAAAACAGACACTTCTATACTGTACTGATGGGAGTAGAAATTGCTGTACTTGAAAAAATAATTTAATATATTGAATTCATTTGGCATGATAATTTCACACCTGTGAAATTGTCCTAGGAAAATAATCTGAAAGATGAATAAACATTACATATAAGTATTTTTATTAGAGCATATAGTATATCATGATAGCAATAAAAATAAAAATAACCTACATAATACAGTATTTTACATGTTTTATTAAAATTTATATTTTCCAACAATATTTGTTAATTGGAGAAATGCCCCTGAGATAATGTCAAGTACAAAATATAAGATAAAATCTTATTTATTGTATTACAAACAACATATCAAAATAGGTAACATGACTCCTATGCTTACTAGCTGTGTGATCTTGGGAGAATTGCTAAACCTCTCTATGGACTTCTTATCTGTACAATAGGGATGTAATAGAAATCACTCATTTTATTTTTTAATTAAATGATTAAAGCACTTCCAAGCATATCCTAGCACATAGATTTTTAAGCTGATACTAAATAGTAGTTGTAATTTGTTAGCAGTAATACTTTCATATATACATTCTTCTGTATTTTAAAAATCTTTAACAATGAGCATGAGCATGTGATACTTCTTGTTCAAAAATAATTACTATAGGCCAGGCATAGTGCCTGTAATCCCACCACTTTGGGAGGCTGAGGCGAGAGAATTGCTTTAGGCTAGACATTCGACATCAGCCTAGGCAACACAGCTAGACATCATCTCTACGAAATGTTTTTTAAGAAACTAACTGGACATGGTGGAGCACACCTAGCTACTGGGGAGACTGAGGTGGGAGGATTGCTTGAGCCCGGGAGTTGGAGGCTGAAGTGAGCTATAATAGCACCATTGCACTTCAGCCTGGGCAACAGAGCAAGGCCTGTTCTCAAATAAATAAATAAATAAATAGGCATGTATATATAATGTTTAATTTATGCCTTCTTATTCTAATCATGACTAATTTCTGTTGATACTTAATTTGTATCCAAAATGCCGATAGTTAATTCATTTCTGAGGGAAAAAGACATGCAAATTTCTACCCAACTGAAATTTTCCTTATAGATTCTCTTGGAGAGTGACAGTCTTTGGAGTATTTAAATTTTAATTTCAATTATGCCCAAATTTAGGGCATATACTTAAGGAATATGATTTTATCCTGAAGAGCAGAAAAAAGTGTTCAAAAATATTTACTGTTAATTTTGATAGTAGATAATTAATTGACTGCCTGGAAAATTAATCACTGATGAGAACATGAAATAAATAACGTATGCTACTTATTTCAAAAGATTAAGATGATATATTGGTGATTGGAACTGAGAACTCAAACCATTTACTGGGTCATGTTATGAAGCATTTAATCATTTGCCTATTCTTGATGAACATTTAGTTTGTCTTAAAATGACCGTCGTTATAGCAGCCATCAGAAAATTTTGTAGACTTTATGCACTGCAGCACTGTCAGAAAAAAGAGCAATCTGGGGAAATAAGAAGCTACAGAATAGGAGTCAAAAGGGACTGTCTAATTTATCCAATATCATCTACTTATCTAATTTTACCCACGAAGCTAGCTATCAATTTATTTTTAACCCTTTACTCCTAACCCTGGGACCTTGTAAAAAGTTGCAACTCATGATATTAGGTTTTTAAAGTTTAGAAACATAACATCTAACAACTGTTCTGCCCATCACTTGTTTCCATTTTTATTTATTCATGCCATTTTCATTTTTAATAAGCTTTGTTTTTCTTTTCAATATTTTATTATCTAAATAGTCTTTGGGATAATCTAGACACCTGGTAGGTAATAAAGTACTTGCAAAAATATAACTTTTTTTAAAAAGGTTATTTTCTGAAAATAGAGATTTTTCCTTTATGTATTTACTCAGCCTTTAAGAAAAAACCTAGAATCTGTATTCTTTCTAAAAATCATTAGTGTTTGACACTGATGTTTCTTATTTAACTTTTAAAAAGACAGGGACAGCCTGAACTTACTAGGTTCTCATTTTAAAATTTTTTTTTTTCTTTTTTGAAAGAAAGAAAAAGAGAGGAAAGAAAGTGAGAGTGAAAGAAAGAAAAAAAAGAATGTACGAGAGAAAGAAAGAGGAAGAAAAAGAGGGAGAGAGAACAGGTTTCTTGTTCTACTGCCCAGGCTAGAATGCAGTC
>CAUYLG010062748.1:0-116106 GCA_963573385.1 Cacajao melanocephalus | reverse complement strand
GGGGACATGGATGAACCTGGAAACCATCATTCTCAGCAAACTGACACAAGAACAGAAAATCAAACACCACATGTTCTCACTCATAGGCGGGTGTTGAACAATGAGAACACATGGACACAAGGAGGGGAGCATCACACACTGGGGTCTGTTAGGGGGGAACTAGGGGAGGGACAGCAGGGGGTGGGGAATTGGGGAGGGATAACATGGGGAGAAATGCCAGATATAGGTGATGGGGAGGAAGGCAGCAAACCACATTGCCATGTATGTACCTATGCAACAATCCTGCATGTTCTTCGCATGTACCCCAAAACCTAAAATGCAATAAAATATAAAAAAAATATATTTTCTCTTTTCATAATTTATAGCCTCTTTGTTTTTTGTTTTCTGTGCCAACACTAAAGCATTTGTATTTTTGTACAAATGGTTTCCTTTATAATTACATTATTTATAACATCCTCTTCACCTGTATTTCTTGAGATAAAGCCAATTAATTTCCTACAATGACCAGCAATAAAATTAGCATCTTTGTTCTTCCACCGCCCTCCTGGTGTTAGTTTGTAAGGGGTGCTATAACAAAGTACCAAGACTTGGGTGGTTTAGGAACAGAAATTATTATCTCACAGTTCTGGAGCCTGGAAGTTCAAGATCAAACTGTCAGCAGGGTTAATTTCTCCTGAGGGCTGGAAGGCAAGGACCTGTTTCATGTCCCTCTGCTAGCTTCTGGTGGTCTCAGATATTCCTTGTTTTGTAGATCGCATTCTCTCTGTGTCTTCACATTGTCTTCACTCTGTATGTGGCTGTCTCTGAGTCCAAATTTCCACTTTTTTTTTTTAAAATATAAGCAGGCAGTCATACTGCATTAGGGCCCACCCTAATGACCTCATCTTAGCTTAATCATCTGCAAAGACCCTATTTCTAAATAAGGCTACATTCATAGGCTCTGGGGATTAGGATTTCAACGTCTTTTTTGGAAGAACACAATTCAAATTATAATAATCTTCTACTGCTAGATTTTATCTGCATTACCCACTTTTTAGTGTTTTTGATTTTATTATTAATTCATTATGTTTAAGTTATATTTTTTACTTCTAACTCCAAATGATGAAGAAATCAAATTATTTCCTACTTTCTATCTTCCCTTTTGATTGCCACTCAGTTTTTGCTGATTATCTCATTTATACACTGTAGAGCTTCATAACATTCACATTTCACTCTATCATTTCCACGTTTGTTCGACTTCGCTTGCTTTTCTCATTCCTGCCCTCTCTTTTCATTCCTGTAGTTTCTGCAGTCTATTCCTTCCCTCATTCTTTCATTTCTCTGATATTTTTATTTCTGCTTCTTTCTGAGCTCTCAAGTTTTTATATTTCTGCTTTTTAGTTTTGTTCTATAGTGATAATTGTTTCATTACATTTTTATAATTCGTGACAAAATATGTGGCCTAAATTTTCATCTGCTCAATAGGGATATTCTTCTGGTGTTTTTTGATCCATTCTTTTTCTGTTCCTTTTCTCTATTTTTTCTCCTTGTATCTTTGGACAGCTCCTGTGTTGGTTCTATTTCGAATACTTTTTTTTTTTTTTTTTTGAGACCTAGTCTCGCTCTGTTGCCCAGGCTGGAGTGCAGTGGTGTGATCTCAGCTCACTATAACCTCTACCTCCTAGGTTCAAGTGATTCTCCTGCCTCAGCCTCCTGAGTAGCTGGAATTACAGGCGTGCGCCATCACGCCTGGCTAATTTTTGTATTTTTAGTACAGACAGGGTTTCACCATCTTGGCCAGGCTGGTCTTGAACTCCTGATCTTGTGATCCAACTGCCTTGGCTTCCCAAAGTGCTGGGATTACAGGTGTGAGCCACTGCTCCCAGCCCTCGAATACTTACTTTTAAAAAGAGTGTTTACTGTATCAGTGATTCATGGTAAGTCAATGTGGAGAAGGGGCAAGAATGTGTTTCAAGCTAGGGAAATTTTAAGAAACAATTCTCAGGTTTATGCGGGAGTTTATTTAGCCTTCCCCCTACCCAACCAGATAAAAGCTGTTCACAATGTAAATTGTCTCTTTTCTTAATACCGCATGGACAGATGATGAGAAGGAGGAGAAAAGGAAGAGAATGTGGAGGAAGTGAATATGCCTGCACCAAGGGATTCTTTTTTTTTTTTTTTTCTAAGGAGTCTCGCTCTGTTGCCAGGCTGGAATGCAGTGGCGTGATCTCAGCTCACTGCAAACCTCTGCCTCCCGGGTTCAAGTGATTCTCCTGCCTCAGCCTCCCGAGTAGCTGGGACTACAGGCATGTGCCACCACGCCCAGCTAATTTTTGTATTTTTAGTAGAGACTGGGTTTCACCTTGTTGGCCAGGATGATCTCAATCTCTTGACCTTGTGATCCATCTGTCTCAGCCTCCCAAAGCGCTGGGATTACAGGTGTGAGCCACCACGCCCAGCCGGGATTCTTCTTTTAAACCTACCTCATTTGTTTCTAAATCAATCTGTGCATCCCAGTTCCCATTAGTGCAAACAATGATTTTGTAATTCAGTACGTGCCCTTAACCTCGGTGAAATACCTTTGCCACTTCTTTCTGAGATTTACGATCCTGAGTGATTGCTTCCTTTCTGAGTTTTTTTTTGAATCCCTGCTTAATCTTCTCTACTTTTGGCATTCTTTTGCTTACTTTGAGACTCAAGGTTTTAAATGTTTCCTAATTTTACTGAGTATTATGTTTGTGTTTGCTTTTCTCCTGCTCTTTGCTATTTTTTTAATTTTCTAAGAGGCAATAGAGAAATTCTGCTTTTACACCATCATATTTAATTGAAAAGACGGAATCTGCATTTTGAAGCTTTTAGTGTGATAGATGTCCTCAAATTCTTTGATGTTCTTTCCAATGAGAGGTGGAGTCTACTTCCACTTCCCCTTGAATCTGGACTAGCTTTGACCACTCACTTACATAACTATAGAAGGTGGCAGAAATGACACAGCATGACTTTTGAGTTAAGTCAGAGAGGCGGGGCAGCTACTGCATTGTCTGTTGGTACACTTGCCCTTGGAGCATGAGCCATCATGTAAGAAGGCTGCCATGCTGTGAGAAGGCCTAAGCCACATGGTAAGGCCACATGAAAAAGCTTGGTTGATAATCCCAGTTAAGCCCAGCATTTAAATCATCCTAGCCTAGGTACCAGACATATCCTTGAAGAAGACTTTATCTGCAGACATTTGAGCTATCCCAACTGCTTAAATCTTTCCAGTGGCATCCCCCAGACGTGGTAAAGCAGAGACATGGTATCCTCACTGCGCTCTGTCAGAATTCTTGACCCATAGAAGCCTTAGGTATAATAAAATTGCTGTTTTATGGCATTCCTGTGAAGGAGGATTATTATACAGCAACAGACAATCAGAATGTCTGGTGAATATTTTGCACAATAAAATTTGAAAACTACCACCTGAGAAAATTTTTACTCTACTCAAGAAAGTTGATGCCACGGATGCATGCTGTTTTAACCTAGCTAAGCTCAAACAATTATCAGAATTTCCTTGTGTGATTCTAGGTTGGAGCTGGCCACAAAAGAAATATGTGCAAGATTTTAAGGGTGGAAATGAAGAAGCAGTCACTTTTTTTTGAAGCAGTCACTGCTCTAAAGGACAGTGTAGGGCATCAGTTGCCATTGCAACCCAGATACGTTATCACTGATCTACTGATTTACCTTGTTGGCATGGATGTCCAGCTCCTTCAGCTTTTTTTTTTTTTATATAATTCCCATTTTATTTTTCTCCAGAGAATAGTTTGTCTTCAGTCTTTAAGAACTCAGTTCCTTACATGGGCTTTGGTGGGGGTCGTGGGGCGGCATCCGCAGGCCTAAATCTGGATGGGAGTGTTCAGTCCTTATGGGCTTCACAAGATCAATTCCTGACTATTTTGCTGTGAATTGCACAACTCACACATAATGTAGTGTCATATACGGCTTGGGAAGCACATAGGCATCAAAGATGCTCATTTCAGAAATGTCCCTGACTGTTGCAGCCTTCACTGTGTTTCATATTTTGAATTCCCTCCCTCCCTGCCTACCTGCCTCCCTGCCTCCCTCCCTCCCTCCCTCCCTCCTTCCTTCCTTCCTTCCTCCTCCCTCCCTCTTTCTCTTTCTCTCTCTCTCTCTCTTTCTTTCTTTCTTTCCAGAGTTTCGCTCTTGTTGCCCAGGCTGGAGTGTGATCTTGGCTCACTGCAACCTCTGGACTTCCTGGGTTCAAGCGATTCTCCTGCCTCAGCCTCTCAAGTAGCTGGAATTACAGGCCTACACCACCACGCCCTGCTAATTTTGTATTTTTAGTAGAGATGGGGTTTCTCCATGTTGGTCAAGCTGGTCTCAAGCTCCTGACCTCGGGTGATCTGCCCCAAATGACCAATTTCTTAATGGCCTTGTCCTTGGGCACACATCGGGCACAGTTTGTGCAGCAAATAGGCTGCATGTGGCCGTGGCCCTTTTTGGCAAGACCGTTGTTCCTTCTTTTCTTTGTCACCTTGGAGGCACGGACCGGAGACTCCTTCAGCTCTTGATGGAGCTCTTTGAGTTTTGGGACAGGTGAAAGTGCCGCTCCATGGTGAAATATGCCAGAGACCAGGATTGTTAACAGAGTCCTGGGGCAAAACAGTAAAGGAATATTGCTGCTCATCTCACATTAAAAGCAAAAACCTGAAAAACCTTTGGCCCTCTTTCTTGCTGAGGATTGAAAAGAATGCCCTTGCTAGCTCAATAATGTAGACCAAGCAACACAGGGCTGTGTTGTCTAGTTCAGTTAAGGTGCCATATTGCAATGTATTTGGGCTGCAGTGGCAATGGTATAGCAGCTGTGTATGGAACTACAACTTTGTTCAATTTTTATAAGTTTATAGTAATAGTCCAGCAGCCAGTTAATTTTTTTTTCTTATTTCTTTTAGGGCCAGGAAAGCAAATTTAACTGGAATGGGATGGAGACCACAATCCCTGCTTCCTTTCCTTATTTAAAGGTGGCTCTACTTTCTGTAATTCTTTTCAAAGTGTGGTTTTCCTTCTGATATACCATCATGGCTAGAAGAGAAGACATGGGTGAGCTTAGAGGCTTCCACTTGGCCATTTTTACCATAATAACTCTTATTCAACAGGACAAGAAAGAAATCTGAGCGCTTTTCCAGTTTTTAATTCTAACCACCCCAATTATGCACTCAGGGGCCTGACCATCACTGGTAGGTTTATATACTCCAGGTACCCACTGTGAAATAGACTTGGACTGGGACTCCCTGTATCTCCTGGCTTTCATAAGCTCCCACTCTAACTTGGGGATTGTGCTGGCATTTCAGGCTCCCTGGCAGAAGTATCAGCTAAGACTGTGTGTCTAATAGCCCTCAAAAATCTGGGCATTTCCCTTTTCCCTAGTATATCTGGAAAAAGGCTGCAGGTCCCTTTGGGGAGGGAATGGGGGCGTGCTTATTGTATGTATTTGCAGTGGCATTGCAGGATTCCTTATCTAGGGGATTAGACTTCCTCCTTAATCAGTAGGCTTTGGTTCTGAGAACTGGCCTAAGATCTGAAATATAGGCTTGCAATGACCTATTTGGTACTGACATCAGCCTTTTGCTCACTAGCTTTCAATTTTTGTGTGGTTATATAAACCAAGTAGTAGTCTAATTGGTTGCCCTTCTGTGTTGCTCTTTGTAACACCATGGTCCATTAGCCATTGCCACAGATCCTAGTAGGTCAGGAAACCTTGACTGCCACTCTAGCTTTGGTCTGTATTACAGTAATTATGTTCCTCTTGACTCCTAAGATTAGATGCCACCATCTGGTCTCTGCTATTCTTGAATCTTATCATCCCCATTGATAATAGCCCAATTCTATTGCAAAATCTCCTGCTCTCAAATGTGATATACAGATGTACTGAGGGACAGTTATGGCTGATCTCAAAAGACGCTGGCACCTCATCAACACTGTTATTACTTCCTCTACTGGTTATTACTTGGGCCTTCCTGGGGGACCTAGACAGGTGGTAGGTTCTCTAATTCACATCACAAAGGATTTTAACATTTATACTTTCCTGAACCTGTTGACACCTTTCTCAACACTCTGTTGAGGCAGTTCTAGCATCTCTATCTCACAGGAGACTGATACTGTAGCCAAGCCTCAAGGAGTCATCCCAACAGCATTTTACAACTGATTACAAGTGTCCTTATTAAGACGTTAAGTTCCAAGTCATGAAAGAGTGCTCCCATATTATTATCTGCTCACTTAGTCCACCTTATATTCTACCCTCCCCAGTCTAATGTCCTCAAGCTCCACTCCCATACACACCCCAATTCCTTTTAAGACATGTTAACCAGATCTTTAAATTTGTTGGATGTGTATATAATGTGCTTCCAGAGGAAGAATTTTCACTTGGGTTGTGCTGTGACTTATTCCTTGTCACTGGTTTGGAGGTAGTTAGGGAAGATGGAGTTAGATCTTGAGAAGGATAAGCACCATTTTGTGAAGCACCTGCCTCACATGAGCCCTTCGCAGGTCTCCTACTGAATGGAGGCTGTTCTCTTTTAACAAGGGGGAGGGAGGTTTTTTCACCAACCTGGAGGATTAAGAGGTATCAGATGGTTCAAGGTGGTCAGGTTCATGCAACCAAATATCCTCATCCTAGTCTCTGATTCTCATGATTATCATACCAGATCTCTGACCTTGATATATGAGACCCACTGAGGCTGTCATTCAGTATTCTTGGAGCTCTGCTAGCCTGGCAATTCAATTCCACGCTTGCTTTTGAACAGCGCCTGCCCTGTGGCTACCAAGGATAAGAACCATTTTAAAACACAACCACGGACGCGTTCTCACTTTCACAATGTATCTTGAGTTGTCTGCCTAACCTGTACCCATCTATGTTTTTTTTTTCCTTTTTTCTTCAAGACCTCTAAAGCCATGAACAAAAGACAACCAAATTCAGTTTTTATAATCATCTCTTTCCTACTCGTCCTACTTGGTGCTTCTTAAGGCTGACCAGTAAATGACCAGTCTCAGCATCTCAATCTGAGGGTCTGCTTTCTAGAGCTACTTCATTTAACTTATTTTTAAATTGACAAATAAAAGCTGCATATATGTCTGACATACCACATAATTTTAAAAATATGTATCTACTGTGGAACAGCTAAATCCAGTGAATTAACATATGTTTTATCTCACATACTTTTTTTTGGCAAGAATACATAAAATCTACTCTTAGCAATTTTCAGGTACACCACAAGCTGTTATAACTATAACCATGTTCCACAATCACCATCTAACATCATTATATTCTATGATAGATCTCTCTTTTTTTTTTAGACGGAGTCTCATTCTGTTGCGCAGGCTGGAGTGCAGTGGTGAGATCTCGGCTCACTGCAACCTCTGCCTTCCGGATTCAAGTGATTCTCATGCCTCAGTCTCCCAAGTAGCTGGGATTACAGGCGCACGCCACCACACCCAGCTAATTTTTGCATTTTTAGTAGAGATGGGGTTTCGCTATATTGGCCAGGCTGGTCTCAAACTCCTGACCTCGTGATCTGCCCGCCTTGGCCTCCCAAAGTGCTGGGATTACGAGTGAGCCACCGTGCCCAGCCGGTAGATCTCTTAAACTTATTCCTCCTATGAAACTCAAATTTTATATCATTTGACTGACATCCTCCTTAATGACCTATCTATCCCTCATCATTCTACTCTCTGCTTCAATGAGTTTGATATTTTTTGATTCTACATATGAGTTTATATGGTATTTGTCTTTCTGGGTCTGGCTTATTTCACTTAACATAATGCCATCCAGGTTCATCCATGTTATTGCAAATGACAGAATTTCCTTGTTTTGTTTCCAAGACTGAATAGTATTCCAGCATGAGGAGTTACTTCTAGTACCAACTGTTTAGCCTAGGTTTCTTTAAAATGCTGAGCCTGAGACAAGACTTGTGTGATGATCATTATTTTGGAAAATGATCCTCCAAAGAAGAATGAGGGAAAGATGAAGCAGGAAAACAGGAAAAGATAACTGCAGAGCACCTAACTGCGTGGATCACACTGTGGAGAACTGGAGATTAATCCTATGAGGGATCCTCTGGGAAGTTATGTCCAGCTCACGTAAGAATCGTCTACTTGAAGGAGAAGAAGGGGATATTTATCGCTGACTTCTATACGTTGCTGGCTGAAGATTGTCCCATAGGATGTAACTCTCATATTTCCATTTTTGAAAAAGTATTTGATTCTTTTAGATAATCAAGGAGATGATGAATGAGACTTTTTTTTAAAAGTATAATTATGAACTTACGGATTTTAACATATTTAAGTGTCTCTATTGTAATCATTATTCTTATTGATAATGTCCCATTTTTGGCTATTGTGAGCACCTTCAAATTGGTGCCTGTGACCTTTTAATAGGAACCCAGCAGACTTTAATAGCTTCCTTGTTTTCTAGTATGACTAGGTCTTCTAGGCTCATTCCTGCTCCAGACACAAAATTATCCATTTTCCCAAGGAGCCCTTCAGAGATCACGGTCTGGCACTAGAGGTCCTCGTTGCTATTGGGTTGGTCAATGCATGAAGGCCTGTTCCCTGGACAGAGCTAGACATACGTTTTTGTTTATGGAAAAGGGAAATCCCTCATGAGTTAGTACTTATATTTCCAATTCAAATAAAGTATTACAGTTTTTCTTTACCTACCTTCTTTGATTTTATATTTGCACTTCTTTACTCTTATTAATTAACATAATTACTTATTTGCTTGTTAAAAGAAAAACTTTAGACACAGTGAACAGTTTAATTGATCAAAGAGGGATTCACAAACTGGGCAGCGCCCCCATCTCCTGGAGCCAGAATAGGTTTGGAGCAACTGCGGCGGAGCTGCCACGTGGTTGGATAATATTTATGGGCAGAAAGAGGAAAGCGGTGGACAGAAAACAGAAGTGAGGTACAGAAACAACTGGATTGGTTCCAGCTCGGTGTTTGCCTCGTTTGAACATGGTTTGAACAGTTGGCGGCCTGTGATAGGTTACAGTCTGTTTACGTATCCAGTTAGGTTACAGTTCACTATATACGGAGATACCTTTAGGCCAAACTTAAAATATTTAACGAGGCAACTTTAACTTAACACAGTTTAGCCTGTTCTATTTGTATATACAATTGTTTCAAACATCATTACAAAATTACTTATTTGCTATATTCTATCATATACGTGTGTATAATAGTTTCCTACTCACCATGTCAATATTGTTATTAACAATATGATCCCTGAATACAATTTAAGATTTCTTTGAAATTCTATTTTTCCCTTAGAATATATAACTAGGAAGGTACAGTCAAATTTATACATTTTGAAGTTATTGAATTAATTGGATATCACATTCTCTATATGTTAATAGCTAAATCATCAACTTAGTATTTATTTTGTTTTCAGTTTTTAGGGACTGATTTATTTTTTATTACATAAACCATTTATATGGCTTGTAAGTCAAAAGCTCTAAAACAAAGTATATTCAGAGAAGTTTAACTTCTAACCCTGTTCCCTCTAACTTGCTTTTCCCTTCCATTTTTCATTAGAGTTTAATTTATTCTTCCAGTTTTTTCTTTGTTTGTTTTTGTAGAGACAGGGTCTTGCTCTGTCACCCAGGCTGGAGTGAGATGGCATAATCACAGCTCCTTGTAACCTTGAACCCCTGGGCTCAAGCAATCCTCCTGCCTTGGCCTCCCAAAGTGTTGGGATTACAGGTGTGAGTCACTGCACCTAGCCCCTTATCCTTCCATTAAAAAAAAAATCTGTCTATCTATCTATCCATCCATTTGCATTCCTTCTTTTCTTAGATAAAAGGTAGAATACTATACACTTTTATCTGCATCTTGCTTTTTTTCACTTAATCGTACTTCATGAAATTCACTTCGTAATGGTGCTCAAAGACTGTACTCCTTTCTAGAGCTTCATAATTCTCCTTTTTGTGAATTTATCCAGATATCAGTTGAAGACAGTGCCAGCAGATTTGGAAAGTAACTGAGTCATTAACTAGAAGGATAGATTTATCACTTACTGCAATGTGGAAGGCTGCAAAAGGAAGAAATTTTGGGGGAAGTATCAGAAATTTAGTGAACATATTTTGCTTGAGATGTCTATTAGACATGCGAGAAGAACTACAAATTGACAGTTTTGGATACACGGGTCTAGAATTCAAGGGTGAGGTCCAGACTAGACATATAATTTGGAAGTTAATAGCTGGGGAGTTTGGTGAAGGAATGGAAGTGTCTAGGCTGGTTATTTCTCCCCTGATTTTATTAGCTCCTAAATTTAGGAGATTTGAGTTACCTGTTTTGAGCCCCTGGATTCCTGTTTCACTGATTTCCATGGTGAACAGGGAGGCAATCATTGTCTCCAAGCAGAGTAGGAAAGGGGCAAGAGGAAAATGCAGTCATGTTGTCGCGCATCTATGTCCCCTGCCAGTCTTCTCTCCTGGGCGATACCTTCTTCCCCACCCTCTTCAGGTGGAGGACTTCCATCTCCCAGGGGTTTCTTACTGCTGATATAATTAGTTCCTGGAATTTATGTTTCCTTCTGAGCTTCTCCTTGTTTGATTCTGGGGAAGGGAGCCAGCAATCCATGCCAGTTTTCCATCTTTGCAGGAAGTCAAAATTCTATTAGATTTTAAAAATTAAGCAAGGAGAAATAATATTTTTTAAGAGAAAAAAAGATAGAGAATCTCTTTCAAATATCCTATGAAAATATTTCCAGGAGATTGATTCTGATTAGACTCAGATTGGGGAACACAGGGATTCAACAAAGCTGGTAACTGCACACTGGGTAAGAAAATAAAGAACTACTTGCCAGGAAACAAAAAATATTCTATTTGAAGACATGCTTTAACTCCAAAACCTTTCTGAAATTCTACCTTGGGTAAACTTGTATAGCATTTCCTTAAGAGCTACATTTCCTGCAATTTGTAGTAAACAGTTTAACCCAAATCTCCTAAATTTAGGAGTTAATAAAATCAGGGGAGAAATAACCAGCCTAGACACTTCCATTCCTTCACCAAACTCCCCAGCTATTAACTTCCAAATTATATGTCTAGTCCGGACCTCACCCTTGAATTCTAGACCAGCGTATCCAAAACTGTCAATTTGTAGTTCTTCTTGCCTGCAGTAAACAAGGGGAAAGAGATCAAGTTGATCACAGACTGCTTCTCTTTAATCTTGTATGATTCACTACGATTATGTAGAGAAAATGTTTTAATATTATAAAGTCAAGCTTAAAAACCTACAAAGTTAAATACGATGAACATTAAAATAAACAGGAGAGATAGTTTATAAAATTAAACTGGATGATATAACTGGAAGTTAATAAAACCTAAACAGATATTAGAAAAGTTTTCTGATGGAAATTAATATCTACATTTTTATATAGTTTCTCTCGATTGACTATGTCCTTAGTATACTCTGTTTTTTGTTTTCTATTTTTGTACTGGGGCTTTTAAATGATTTTTACAAGAAATATGTTTATTATCTACCAATACAGATAAAAAAGGAGTCAAAAGGGAAAGTTCCCCTATGAGAGCAGAAACTTCCCTTCATGAATGCAAGGCAACATACCTCCCGGAGATAATTGCTCTTGACAGTTTAGTATGTATCTTTCCAGACTTTAAAAATACAAATTAACATTTTTACATATACACATATATATTTAATACATACATATTTCAGATATATGTAGAGAGATCATTACATCTCTATATATCTGGAACTTATGATGGGCATGTTTACATATTATTAGTAAATTTAGATCTATGCCATCATTTGAAATTCATTTTGTACATACATTAATAAATTATATTTTATTTCATTGAAAAATACTCACAAAAAGAAATTTAAAATGAACCCACCTGTGGTACCAGCTACCCTGGAGGCAGAGGTGGGAGGATTGCTTGAGCCTGGGAGGTGGAGGTTGCAGTGAGCCAAGATTGTGCCATTGCATTCCAGCTTGGGTGACAGAGCAAGACCCTGTCTCAAAAATAAATAAAAAAATAAAATAGAATAGAATAAAATGAACCATATATTTTTATTCCTTTTTTAAATTAAAACATTATAAAAATAATCTGAAAAAGGAGTATCTGGTCATTGGTCCCAGTTGTATCTCTTCTTTTCTATGTTGCCAGTTTGTATTTTTTTTACATTCACTAAAAGAGAGAAGAGATAAAAAAATAATAAAAAAGAAAAGAGAGAAGAGATCCACAGATCTATAAGGCTAAGCGTAAAAAGGAATACGTTTGTAACAGAAACAAATAAACTCTTGAATGCCTGATCTTTAAGACTGGGGGGCCAGGTGCCGTGGCTCACACCTGTAATCCCAGCACTTTGGGAGGCCGAGGTGGGCGGATCACCTGAGGTTGGAGTTTGAGACCAGTCTAACCAACGTGGAGAAACCCCATCTCTACTAAAAAAAAAAATACAAAATTAGCTGGGCATGGTGGTGCATGCCTGTAATCCCAGCTCGGGAGGATGAGGCAGGAGAATTGCTTGGACCCTGGAGGAGGAGGTTGCGGTGAGCCAAGATTGTGCCATTGCACTCCAGCCTGGGCAACAAGAGCGAAACTCCGTCTCAATTTATAATAATAATAATAATAATAATAATAAAACTTAAAAAAGACTGGGGAGTGGAGGAAAATATATTCAACGATTTATCAAATAAGAGAACAGAGATGGAGGATTAAAATTAAGGTTAAAAAGAGAATTTGAAAGGGATTATATGGGATAGACAGAAAAACTTCATGCAAAATCCTTTCTTTAAAATGTTTACTGTTATTTAAATTGGCCTTGTAATAAAGAAAATAGCTTCATTCTTAGAAATGAGAACAAAACTTTAGGTTTTTCAGGCCAATACATAGGAAAATAAGAAGTAAGTTCTGTGATGAGACAGGTTGAAGTAGCCCCTGGTACATTCACGTCCCTAAAAACAGCCATTTCTTTAATGACAAAATAGCTACAGAAAAATAACGAAAATTGCCATTCTTGGTCTTTAAGCCTCTATTAGTTGAAATGGAAATTTTCTCAGCTTTTAGAGTTCATATCATATCTAAGGTCTTTAAAGACCTAAAGCCCATGCCGTGAGAGAGAAAACATTTCGGAGAGGCAGGAGGAATTAACTTCATAAAGAAATATCTCTCTAGGGAATATAAGGCTTGATTGCGGAAGTAAAAATTAGCCTCAAAGGAAAATCTTTTGCAGTAAAATGACAAAACTTCATGTACTTAAGGCAAAGGGAAGGGGACATTTCTTTTTCCTTTTGAGACAGTCTTGCTCTGTCACTCAGGCTGGAGTGCAGGGGTGCGATTATAGCTCACTGCATCCTCAACCTCCTAGCTCAAGCAATTCTCCTACCTCAGCCTCTTGAGTAGCTATGATCACAGACATGTGCCACCATGCCTGGCTAATTTTTTCTCTTTTGTAGAAATAGGGTTTTGCCATGTTGTCCAGGCTGTATTTTTGATAGAAAGAAGAAAATAACCTCAAACAAAATTTCCTAAGAATTCTGCATCAATATTTCAGGCATTTTCAGGGTTAATGCACGGAGCAAGGATTCGGCCTTGCTCCCTCTGGCTTCAGAAGACAGCATCAGTTCTCCTGGGAGGCAGTCACAGGTGCAGTCTCCAAGTCCTGTAATAGTGGCTATCTGCGGAGTGCCTGAGCTCTGAGGAGCTGAGAATGTCCCAGCAGAGACAGAATACTGAGGATTAAAGAAGCAATTGCAACTCGCTGGGGATTAGATTTGCAGACCTCTAAGATCCCTTCCAACATTGAGATTGAGTGTTATTAAAATAAACAACCACACACACAAATCCCCTTCAGCAGGGCTGAAATTGGACCTGGGTAGGGGTGAGGTAGGGTGGCTATGTGGGGTGGGGAGATGGCAGGGATGGGGGAAGACCTGGGGAAATGTTTCTAGCAGGACCTCATCAGTAGAAACAGTTTGACTGGAAATGCACAGCTAAATTCACCGGGATGTGGGTGGGGGCAGGTTAGAGAACTCCCCCAAGGAGAGAAACAGGGACTAGCAGGGGCATGCTTCACTCAAATGGCGTTGCAGCCACTGGAGGGGACTTAGATTTCCAGGAAGACACCCCATAGTGTGGGATTCCCTGAGGCAGAAGGCTCAGAATTAGGGCCCCTTTTGTGTAAGGGTTATACTGCCCTTCACTCTGAAATTGTCATTCTGGATTTACTGAGAAGGCATGAAATTAAAGTTGGTAGGTGAACTATATATCAGGCAAATACATTGTGTTTAGGAGTAAAGAAGTGTTTTTTGTTTCTTATTCCATCTTAAACTAAATGTTTGTCCAATTTTCTCCTCCATTTCTTCATTTAAATTAAAACTGAAGAACAAGTACTTTTTTGAGAACCAGGAACTGGAAGAGATGATAGATCACCAATGAGATTAATATTTTAAAACCTGAGTAATGATGTAATGGAAGATAGATTGAAAGTTAAATTGTTATTCTACTTGGAAAGAATTATATGATATGAAACTAAAGGGTAATACAATTATTCAGTGTCTAATATTGTAGCCCCAGTTTCAAGGTGAAAGAGAAAACATGTATACAGATTTTGTCAATAAGAAAACTCAATAAGTTTTTAAGGCTGAGAAAAAAATATTTCTAGACTTTTTTTTTTTTTGAGATGGAGTCTTGCTCTGTCACCCAGGCTGGAGTGCAATGACGTGATCTTGGCTCACTGCAACCTCCACTTCCTGGGTTCAAGCAATTCTCCTAACTCAGCTTCCCGAGTAGCTGGGACTACAGGCACATGCCACCATGCCCAGCTAATTTTTTGTATTTTTAGTAGAGACAGGGTTTCACTGTGTTAACCAGGATGGTCTCAATCTCCTGACCTTGTGGTCCGCCTGCCTCAGCGTCTCAAAGTGCTGGAATTACAGGTGGCTGAGCCACCGCAGTCAGCCTAAATATTTCTAGTCTTAACAAGTTCTGGTTATGTGGAAGTTCTCTATGAGGAATCTATTTGTCTCAGATCCTCTATTAGTGAAGGAGAAAGTAGCTTTACGTAAATAAAATCTCTGAAATAAGACAACAGAGTTTCATGACCTTAAGGCCAAGGCATAAAAAGAAATACAGAAATAATATTTTTTCACTGAAATAAGTAGCTTTATGCACAATCTCCTGAATAAAAGAATAAAATCTTAGATTTTTGCGGTGAAGGGTGGTGGGGGGTAGGATGAAAATAAAGTATTTGTGATGGTAATAAGAAAAACAGCTTCATGTCAATCTCTCTAAGAATCCTACTTAAAAGTCTTCAAGCTATTGACAAGGCAAAACAAACAGCCAAAAAAACTAAGCAAGTCTTTAACTCCAGGGTAAAAGAAAGAATAAAAATTAAATGTCTAGTCTGGGCACGCTGGCTCAAGCTGTAACCCCAGCACTTTGGGAGGCCGAGGCGGGCGGTCAGGGGCTCGAGACCAGCCTGGCTAACATAGTGAAATCATGTCTCAACTAAAAACAAAAAATTAGCCTGGCATTGTGGCGCGCGCCTGTAATCTCAGCTACTCCGGAGGCTGAAGCAGGAGAAATGCCTGAACCCAATGTAAGTTCTTTTAGGTTGACTGACGGCGCCATGTTAACCTCTGTGATCTGCACGGACACTCCAGATGAGTTCCTGGAAAATCTAAAGTAAGTGAAGACCAGGATAAGAGGAAGAATGATCAACCCCTGGTGCCACTAACTTTGAGACATTCTCTATTGTTCCTTATTCAGGCCCTAATTGATAAGGTCACTGGACTTTGTAACAGACCTTGGTCAACCTCGTGACTCCAGACCCTATAATCCCCTCCCAGTTTGCAAACCTACGACCTCCCTCCCAGCTTGCAAAAAACCGCCCTCCGCTGCCTGCCCCAAACCTATAAAACCAACTCCTATCCCACCACCCTTTGCTGACTCCATTTTTGGACTCAGCCTGCCTGCACCCAGGTAAATAAACGGCCATGTTGCTCATACAAAGCCTGTTTGTCGGGGCGGGGCGGGGGGGGGGGGGGGTCTCTTCATTCAGCGCACACGTTTTAACACCCAGGAGGCGGAGGTTGCAGTGAGCCGGGGTTGTGCCACTGCACGCCAGCCTGCGAGAAAGAGTGAGACTCTGTCTCAAAAAAAAAAAAAATTAAATGTCTAATTTCATGGAAAATAAACTCCATGCAATATCATCTCCCTTTGGTTTGTTTGTTTGCAGGAAGTGATTTATTTAGGTAGAGGAAGAGAGGAAGCTTCCACGAGAGAGAGTGTGTGGAAGGGAACCCCAGAGGGGAATCCAAGAGAGAGAAAGACAGCTTCCATGAAGGGAGTGTTCGTGGAAGGGGGTCCAAACATGGAGTCCCCACAATATCATCTCTCTAAAAAATTCTCCTGGGTTTCATTTTTAGGCTCTTCCAAAATTAGGACAAGAGCCCTTTCTTACCTAGGCTGTACCTTCGTTCTTTTGATCTTGAGATAGAAATTTCAGACACGAAGGGACAGAGGCCATTAGTGAATTTTTTATCACCTTTATCCTCATCATACAGTACCATGTATGACCCTCGTGGCTCCTATCCTCTGTCTGAAGATGCCTCTTTGAAGTTTCCAGTGGTCCTTGGCCCACATGTGGTGTGTCCGTGTTCATCAGGACATGGATGAAAGACAGGTTGCCGACCCCTTGCAATCGAGTATCTGCAGGCACGCCCTCATGACTATTTCAAAAACGATTGCTTTTCGATTCATATCTATTACTTTGTTCAAAGCATATCCTGTGGGCTTACGGAGATATCACATCTTATCCTCTACTTCATTTGGTTCACCGAGGGACAAGTTTATGCCCGTTCTCTTAGAAACATGAAAAAGTACAAAGCATAATTTCTCAGTAAAGAGGGACTCTTCGTGGTGAAGTTAAAAAAAAAAAAAGTCCACGTTTCCCTCTTTGTGTCAGATGTGCAGGCTGGCTTTTGGGAAGAGGTTTATAAATCTTGCCGTGCCTTAAGAACAATAATCAGTAATGGTCTGTTAATACCATCTGCTTCCCAGGAGGAGAAAGAATCACTACAGGGCTGGATTAGGGCCTCTCTCCAATCCTACATAGGGACATCTGCAAAGACTCCCATAATAGGTGTTAAAAGCTTGACTAGAGAAGAAAGTTGCTTTAGAGAGAATCTAAGATAGAGCAAGAAGTAGATAAGGTAATACTACTGGGGCCGGGTGTGGTGGCTCACACCTGTAATCCTAGCACTTTGGGAGGCCAAGGTGGGTGGATCACCTGAGGTTAGGAGTTCAAGACCAGCCTGGCCATCATTGTGAAATCCCACCTTAAAAAAAAAAAGATACTACTACTGGGAAAATCTACTACATAAGAGAACAAAACTTCACATCTACTAAGCAGAGGCAAACAAAAGGAATATTTATGATTACTGAAAGTTGAGGGGACTAAGTAAATTAATAACCATCTTCTCTGCATAGCTCTGATTGAACTGGGAATAGACTGAAGGAGCAGATGGAGATAAAATATCAGCTTTACTATTGAAAGAAAGCTATGCTGAATGACATGGTTTAGATCTATTGCAAAAGGGGCTTGCAAATTCTTTCTCTGATTTGGAGGCTGGCACAGCTGGACAACTGCAGGCCCCTAAGCCACAGCAGAGTAGAACAAAGTGTGTGCTCTCTGAAGGCAGGCATATTACTCTTTTTTCTTTTCTTCCTTGATCTCTCTGTGGCATTTAAAATAATTGGCTATGCTTTTCCCCAAAATACTTTCTTTGCTTGAATTCAGGGACACCAAACTCTCCTGGTTATCCTCTGATTATATTGGCTATGCCTGCTGGTTTCCCTGGGTGGTTCCTCCTCTTCTCCCTGAACTGTGAATGTAGAAATACTGCAGGGTTCACTCTCCCCTCCCCTCCTGTATCACACATGCTTTTAGTGATCTTATTCAGTTTTCTGACTTTAAATATGGGTTAGGTGCATTAGCGACCAAATTTACTACCAAGTCTACCAAATGACTACCAAACTTATGTCTCCACCTAGGACTTCTCCTTGAACTCCCGAGATTCATACATGCAGCTGCCTCGTCAACATTTCCACTTGCATGTCCAGTTGGATGTTGAATTGGACACACCCAAAGCCAACCCCTGATGTCTCCTTCCCATCCCACTCCTCTCCCAGTCTTCCCTTTCTCTAGTCTTCTGGTTGCTAGGGCCAAAAGACTCATGACTGTCCCTGACTCCTCTTTCTCTCATGCCATACATTCAATTCTTCAACAAATCCTGTGGGCTCTTCCTTTAAATTAACTTAAGAATTCTACCACTTCTCCCCACCCCCAAAGATACTAACTTAGTCTAAACCACCAGCAGTTCTGGCTTGGGTCACTGCAGTAGTCAAAAGTGATTTATCATCCCCAGGATCCCCACAGTCTGTTCTCAAGACAGCAAAGTGATCTCAAGGGACACTTTTAAAATCTAAGTCAAATAAACACTTCTGTGCCCCAAAGCTTTCAAAGTCTCCCTATTTAATGTAGACTAAAAGCCAAAGTCTTTACTTTTCCCTACCAAGTCTACAGAATCTGTTCCTACTCTAGCCGTATCTGACCTCATCTAATCTCTAATCTCTCCCTAGAACCATCCTTTCCTGGCCTGTGCCATGGCTCCCGCCTGTAATCCCAGCAGTTCTGGAGGCTGAGGTGAGTGGATCACGTTAGGCCAGTAGTTTGAGACCAGCTTGGCCAATGTGGGTGAAATCCCATCTCTACTAAAAATACAAAAATTAGCTGGGTGTGGTGGCGGGTGCCTGTAATCCCCGTTACTCGGGAGGCTGAGGCAGGAGAATCACTTGAAGCTGGTAGTTGGAGGTTGCAATGAACAGAGATTGTGCCACTGAACTACAGCCTGGGAGACAGAGTGAGACTCTGTTTCAAAAAAAAAAAGAACCATCCTTTCTAGCAACCTTTTTGCTGGTCTTCAAACAGGTCAGGAATGTTTCTGCCTCCAAGTTCTTATTATTCATGATACCTCTATTAGATCTTTCTTCCAATATCACCCTCTTATTGAAGCTTTCCCTAACCATCCTATTTAAAATTGGACACCTGTCCACCACTCCCTGCAACTTCCACATTGCATCTCTCCTTCTCTATTCTATTTTTCTATAATACTTATCACCATCTGACACAGCATGTATTTTACTTAACTATCTTCTCCCCTGCTTGACCCCATAGCTCCCACAAACATACATGATGAGGACAGGGACTTTTGTCTGTTTTGTCTGGTGTGACATCCCTAGCATCTAGAATAGGGCCTTTCAGTAATGACCACTCAAAAATTTGTTGAATAAATAATTTTATTTTTTATTTGTATTTTTTTTTGAGATGGAGTCTAACTCACTCTGTTGCCCAGGCTGGAGTGCAGTGGTGCTCACTGCAACCTCTGTCTCTTGGGTTCAACCAATTCTCCTGCTTCAGCCTCCCAGGTAGCTGGGATTACAGGCATGCACCACCATGCCTGACTAATTTTTGTATTTTTAGTAGAGATGGATTTTCACCGCATTAGCCAGGCTAGTCTCAATCTCCTGGCCTCAAGTGATCCACTTGCCTTGGCCTCCCAAAGTGCTGGGATTACGGGCGTGAGCCACTGCACCCAGCCTGAATAAATAATTTGAAAAATGAATCAATGCATGAATCTCAAAGGGAAGCAGCTATGCTAAGCATGACCTGCTTCCTTCCTCTGAACACTAGTCAGGAAACTCACAAGATAAGCTAGTGAAAACCCCTCCACATGGGCATCTGAGGATTGGGGAATAAGTGTTCGCCTAAAAACTGATGGGGGAGGGAAAATTTATCACAATGTGTCTCTTCAAATTAGACCAGTGTTGTTCTTTAAGATTGGGGAAGTGGAAAAAAGATTAGCTTCATGAAAAATCTCTCAGGAGAAGAATAAAACCAGGGTTTTAAAAATTGAGTCAGAAAAAAACAAAATGGTTTGTGTTAGGAAATAGCTTTAAGCAAAATCTAAACAGTCCACCTTTGGTCATTAAGGCTGGGGTAAGAGAATAAAAATTAATCATTTGATTAAAGAATAAAATTCCCAGATCTTGAAAACTAAAATATAAAAGGAGAATATTTATAGGAAGAGAGAAGAAAAAGAAGTGAGTGAGATTTTATGAACTGGACAAGTAGAAAGTAGCTTTTCATACAGAGGTCCTTGAAAAGTTTTCCTGAGTCTTTAGTTTCTTAAGGATAAACTCTTGGAAGGAATAAAGCATAAAAGAAAAAAATTAAAATATTTGCAGTGGCAAAGGCACAGTAGATTTATTTGTCTCACAACTCTCTCTAGTTTGTGGTTACATGCATACTTTTAGCTCTGCCATTGTGATTATTTCTGTCAGAACCTCTACTGGGCCAGGCATGGTGGCTCACACCTGTAGTCCGAGTTATTTGGGAGGCTGAGGAGGGAGAATTGCTTGAGTCAGGAAGGTCGAGGCTGCAGTGAGCTGTGATCATGCCACTGCACTCCAGCCTGGGCAACATAGCGAAACCCCGTCTCAAAAACAAAAACAGCTGGGTGCGGTGGCATATGCCTGTAGTTCCAGCTACTCAGGAGGCTGAGGCTGGAGGATCGCTTGAGTCCAGGAGTTCTGGGCTGTAGTGCGCTATGCCGATCGGGTGTCTGCACTAAGTTCAGCATCAATATGGTGACCTCCCAGGAGCGGGGGACCACCAGTTTGCCTAAGGAGGAGTGAACTGGCCCAGGTCAGAAACGGAGCAGGTCAAAACTCCGGTGCTGATCAGTAGTGGGATCGGCCTGTGAATAGCCACTGCATTCCAGGCATAGCAGCCAGTTGGATCACATCACTTTTCTAATTAAAGTCCTTCAATGTCAAGGCACCTGCTTGATCAAGCCCCTGTCTGCCTCTTGCTTCTCACCATCAGCTCTTTGCAACTATCCTCAGGCACACTGATTTCCTCCATAGAACCAAGCTTGCTTGCTTCCTTCCTTCCTTCCTTCCTTCCTTCCTTCCTTCCTTCCTTCCTTCCTTCTCTCTCTCTCTTTCTCTTTCTTTTTCTTTTTTTTTTTTGGCAGAGTCTCTGTCGCCCAGGCTGGAGTGCAGTGGTATGGTCTTGGCTCACTGCAACCTCCACCTCCCAGTTTCAAGCACTTCTTGTTCCTTAGCCTCCGAGTAGCTGGGATTATAGGCATGTGCCACCACATCTGGCTAATTTTCTGTTTTTTTTGGTAGGGACAGGGTTTCATCATGTTGGCCAGGCTGGTCTTGAACTCCTGACCTTGGGTGATCTGCATGCCTCGGCCTCCCAAAGTGCTCGGATTACAGGTGTGAACCACTGTACCTGGCTGAACCAAGCTTTTTTCTGACTCAACATTTATACATCCTGCTCTTCAGCCTTTACATGAACAACTTCTACCCATTCTTCAGGCCTCAGCTTAAGCATCAGTTTCTTAGAGAGCCATTCATTTCCTCACTCCCCAAGCTAATATATGATCTCCCTGTGATTCTTTCTCACAGTTATTAGGTTATTTTCCTTTATGGAGCTTGCCACACTTTGTAATGATATATTTATTTATTGCTTGCTTAATGTCTGTCTCTCCCCTAGACTGCAAGGCCTTTGAAAGAGCTTACTGGATTTGTTTACTATTTTATATCCAGCTCCTTGAAAGCACTGTCTAGGAATGGCCTCATGAGAAGGCTATAGTCAGTGGACATCAGGAGCAAGAACTTGATACTAAGTGTCAACTTTCCTATTCTGTGTTAGAATTCCTTTTTTTTTTTTTTGAGATGGAGTTTCATCCTTTTTGCCTAGGCTGGAGTGCAATGGCACCATCTTGGCTCACTGCAACCTCCTTCTCCCAGGTTCAAGTGCTTCTCCTGCCTCAGCCTCCTGAGTATCTGGGATTACAGGCACGAGCCACCACGCCTAGCTAATTTTGTATTTTTGGTAGAGACTGGGTTTCACCATGTTGGCGCGGCTGGTCTTGAACTCATGACCTCAGGTGCTCTGGCCCCCTCAGACTCCCAAAGTGCTGGGATTACAGGTGTGAGCCACTGCACTGGGCCTTATAATTCTTTACAGATGTGCAGAGATGAAATGGCCAGACATAATTATTGGAAATGCTGAGTCCACCTAACAGGAGGGATGGGGAGAAGTGGCAGCCATGAGGCATATGTGGAGCATGGGCACACTGCTGAGATTCACATGCAGAGGGACTGCATTCCCCCAAGTCATGCAGCCTGGGTGCTTGGACCATGACATTGGTATGAAGAAGAGTGGTGAAAGAACATGAGAATATTTGCATTACACAAAGAAAGAAATATGAGCTTAGGAAAAAAGTTTTATTAATTATTAAGTCCAGCTGGGCACAGTGGCTAATGCTTGTAATCCCAGTACTTTGGGAGGTTGAGGTGGGCAGATCACTTGAGCTCACAAGTTTAAGACCAGCCTGGGCAACATGGCAAAACTCCATCTCTACAAAAAATACAAAAATTAGCTGGGTGTGGTGGTGCACACCTGTAATTCCAACAGCTCAGGTGGCTGAGGTGAGAGGATTGCTTGAGCCTGGGAGGCAGAGATTGCAGTGAGCTGAGATCACGCCACCACACTCCAGCCTGGGCAATAGAGCCAGACCTTGTCTCAAAAAAATAAAATAAAATAAAGTCCCCCCCCTTTTTTTTTCTAAATTGATTTCACTCTTTTCTCATAATGTTATGGTTATCTATTCCTACATTCACATTTATCCAATACACATCTGGGGCCATATGCTATGTATTGTATAGGGCTAAAAAGACACAAAATTTCACTTCCATTCTTTAAGAACTCTACATTTAGTATGAGAGTTTTAATATAATAGACATATATTCAAATTTAATATTAGATATTGAAATTTAATATGGTATACCTGTATTCATATTACAACACACAGCTGCCTATAATAAATACTTAAAGATGTGCAGAAAAATGAAGTGTTCTAGAACTTTAGTCACACAGCCAGTGGTACCGTAATTTACTGACTTTTAGAGCATTACTTAGAACTTGACCAGTGAGCATGCAGAACTGAGAAGCCTCAACAGAGGATGTAACCTAAAAAGGAAAAAAACAGTACTGCATAGGTCCTGACCAATCAGAACATGTCTGACTCATCAGCTAGCACTCCCAACCAATGAGAACAAATGTTGGCCAAATAACAGCTACATTCAACACTGAAATCTGTCATGAGTCAAGTACTGTCATAAAGGAGTTTACAGTTTGGTTACAATGCTATAAGTGAGGCAGAGATTACAAATAGTTTTCCATTTTTGAGCTGAATCAAATTAATAGTGGCTCCCTGAATAGCGGAGTGAGGGATTCTGAAGCTATGCCTGGGCCCACTGTCAGAGTGTGGTGATTGACATGTGCCCTAGAAGAAAAGACAAATTGGAGCACACATGCCATGTATCTGATGTCATTGCTTGTGATTAAAAGACAGAAAAACTTGCCTTCAAATCCTTCTTCAAGTCCTTGGGAATTGTGTAACTTGAGGCAAATGACTTTATCCATCGGAGTTTACCTTTCCTCACTGATAGACAACTGGGGCAGAAATACCTGCCTCCTAGGATTGCTGTCAGAATTCAACAAGATAGTTTTGGAGGGGCGATATGGAGAACATCGTGTGAGAATTCCACTGCATGGAATGACAGCTTCCATGGAAAGGTTCTGCCTGTAGGATGGAGGTGAGACTCCAGCCTCTTGTTGAAGCTAACGGCAGCAGAGGGCAGGAAATTAGTGAGGAGTAGAAAGCCTGCGAGTGGAACTGACCCAAGAGGTTTTAGTAGTAAGGAAGAAGTGATGGGGCCAAGAGCAGAGACCTGGAGAAGAGATGCATCTAACAGAGACTTTTTTGGGGGGGCGAGGGGGGTGAAATTCTATGGGCCTTGATCTCTCTCCCTGGCCCCTTGAATCTTCAGGAAAACTCCCCAAGTCACAGTATGCTTGATACATTGGAATTTTTTTTTTTTTTTGAGACAGAGTTTTACTCTTGTTGCCCAGGCTGGAGTGCAATGGCATGATCTTGGCTCGTTGCAACCTCCACCTCCCAGGTTCAAGTGATTCTCTTGCCTCAGCCTCCCAGGTAGCTGAAATTACGGCATGCACCACCAGGCCTGGCTAATTTTTTTTTGTATTTTTAGTAGAGATGGGGTTTCTCCATGTTGGTCAAGTTGGTCTCAAACTGCCAACCTCAGGTGATCTGCCTGCCTCAGCCTCCCAAAGTGCTGGGATTACAGGCGTGAGCCCCTGTGCCTGGCCTGGATTTTTTTTTTTTTGGAAGCCAGTGAAGGGGCTGATCAAGACTGGCAAGGGTCCAAAACATTGCCTTCTCTTATAGGTGATGAGTGCTCAGTGAATGGGAGCTGTTACCATCCACACTGCTACTATAGGAACAGTTGATATAGGAACACCCTAGCATGAGCAATGGGAGGACGGAAAGCTCATTTGGCCTGGGTGTGTCTGTCCTTAATTACACTGTTTTGCAACATATGTTCCAGCCAGACGCTCGTTAAGAAGAAGCCTTTGGTTAAATTTCAGGTCCCAGAAACCATTTTACAGTCTAGACTCTAGAAAGTGTTATAGGCTGGAAGACTGTATGATCTGAGTGAGATGTGCCCTTGTGTTTTATCAAAGGACATTCTGGGAACATAAACCTGTTTGTCTTTATGACAAGCCATGCAACTTCTGGGCAGAGTTAAGTTCTCTGTGAAAAGAAGTGAATATGCCACCAGTACACACGCTTTTCCAACTTCCTTATCCCCACGCAAGGCTGATTTCACAGGCCCCTTGACATCTGCATTTAACCCCCAAATGTTCTCTGCTGGGCACTTCTTTCACTTTTCTCAATCTCACTGCCCTCATTGCTATTTGCTATGACATTTTCTTTTTGCTTTTTGAATCTCATACTTATTACTGCTTCCTGACTCTTTCTGGCACCAGTGTAGCAGAGGGTACTACCCTCAGCTTGAGATAAGTCAGTGCAGTTCAGATTTGTCCATTCTCTGCTGATAGATGTAGGAATGGCCTCCAGAAATCTCTCTGCAGAGTGAGTGAGGAGCCTCCTGGGAGAGCTTCAGCTTAGACACTTAAGTCATGACGAGAAACTCAGCTCAAGAACAAAGTCTTGGTCCCTACAGGAGAAAGGCAATCCTAAGTAGAGCAGTGCCTGAACCCTCCCCTACCATCAAGAACTCAGCTCTGTAATTTACAATGGTACGCGGTGACCAATGTTGCAGAGATTGGCTAGATGCTCCCCAAACTCATCTCCTTTTCTTCCTGGGCTCCTACCTTCCCGGCACACATATTCTGTGTCTGAGTTCTAGCCTAATACATGCAGGCAGAAGTCACATACAGCAGCTCCAGGCCTGGCCCAGAAAACTTCCTGCATGATCTGGGATGCAAACGATCCTGTGGAGGCCTCCAAGGCCCTAAGGATGATGCAGCTGGAGACAGAAGGGCCTGGGTCCCTGAATGACTGGGAGGAACAGAGCCCCAGTGCAGTCTACTTGCACCCCCACCTTGACTGTGACATAGGCAGAAATGAACTTTTACTCTCTTCAATCACTGAAATCTTGAGGTTGTTTGTTACAGCAATTATCTTGCTCTGGTTGACTTGCTAAGTAAAAATAGAAGCTCTGTCCAATGAAAACACTGCATTCAACCTGAAGGAGTGGCAGCATAGCATTGGCAATTTCCTCATAAAGTGTAACACAAAAAGGAGAGAGAGGCAGTCTTCCCTAGTTTCCTTTGCCCTTCACAGCTTTGACATTTTAGGAGCACTAAAATATGAGGTGGCTGTAAGTTCTTTTAGGCTGACTGACGGCGCCATGGATGCCTTAACCTCTGTGACCAGAACGGACACTCCAGATGAGTTCCTGGAAAATCTAAAGTAACTGGAAGACCACGAAAAGAGGAAGAGTGATCAACCCCTGGCACCTACTTAACTTTGAGACTTTCTCTATTGTTCCTTATTCCCACCTTAATTGATAAGGCCGTTGGACTTTGTAACTGACCCTGGTTAGCCTTGTGATTCCACACCCCACGACCCCCTCCCAGCTTGCAAAAAACCACCCTAAACTGTAACTTTCCACTGCCAACCCCAAACCTATAAAGCCAACTTCTATCCCACCGCCCTTCGCTGACTCCATTTTTGGACTCAGCCCACCCGCACCCAGGTGAATAAACAGCCATGTTGCTCATGCAAAGCATGTTTGGGAGGTCTCTTCATTCAGCGTGCAAGTTTTAACAGTAGCATTTAGTGGGAGATACAGGAAGAGGTAGCAGTTTTTGAGGGCCTGGCAGTACAGTGGAGCCAAGGAGGAAGGGAGGCAGCTGCTGGTAGACACAGTGGCATTGGTTCCAAGAGGAGGTGGTGAAACCTAGTGGGGTGGTCAGGACCAGCAGAAGTGGCCACACTGTCCAGGAAAAGTCAAGCATCAGATGGCCAGATTCGATCATAAGCTTATGCAGGACGCTTAGAGATTTCGAGCAGTACTTGGAGTATTACAAAAGTAATAACCAGCAATATGGGTTCCCTCTATGTTATGGGAACTTGAGAAAGCTGGGGAAGAACACTTCACTGTAGAACAATGTAGGAAAAATAGGTGATTTTCTGGCTTCAGTTATGATTTTCAGAAAAGTAATTTCTTTAAGCAGGCACAGCTGCCAAGCAGGTTAGGCCGTTCATGGGCATCCCACCCCCACCACTCTTGTACTTGTCAGGGAGGCAAGCCAAGTTCAGAAGTCAGAGAGGGCCTGAGTGTTTGCATTTTCCACAGTGATCTCAGTGGGTGTTTAGGCAGCAAAGGTATTCACATTCCACTTGGTAACTAGAGAGGAACTCACAGATATTCTCTATGTGAAAGATAAGGATCCTGATTCATTTGGCAGCTGCTTTGAATTTTTTTCTTTAATTGAATAAAAAGTACATTAAATTTGAGAAATACTATTCTAAGCTGCAGTTCCTATGTTAAAATGGAAAAAAGCTGTGGAGGATGAAAGAGATTTCCAGAGGGACAAGGAAGACAAAGTGGGGTAAAGCTCAGGGAGCCGACGAAGGAGGGATTCCTGGGCATCGGCCTCTCTGCAAAAATTATTTGGGCAAAGCTGGAGTGATTATGGGGAGAGTGGAGATGCCATAAAGGTCAAGCATTGAAATCTGAGGAGCTGATATTTTGCATCTATTGGGTGTGTGCACACTGACACATGTTTATAGGTACACATGTAAGTGTGTGCATGCACATGGGCCCTTTGGGTAACTACACAGCAAAGTTTTTTCTTTTTTTTTTGAGACAAGGTCTCACACTGTTGCCCAGGTTGGAGTGCAGTGGTGCAATCACAGTTCACTGCAGCTTCCAAATCCTCCTGCCTCAGCCTCTCAAAGTGCTGAGATTGCAGGCACAAGCCGCTGTGTCTGGTCGTGAGGCAAACCTTTTAATAATACTTTAAATTATACATCTTTATTTTATTTCTATCACAGAAGAAGGTACTCTCCTGGAATATACCTTTTTACTAAGAAAAGGAGACAGATTTTTCTTCTTTCTTCCTATCCTGTGTGATCTGGCTATTCCTTTCCACCCAAACTTCCTCCTAGAAACTCAAGTTCTTGTTTTGCAACTAAAATGGACATTTTCTACATCCCTGTCACACTCCCAGGTTATTTTTCTCAGTCTTCACATTTCAGGAATGTGTTCTATTTAGCTAAACTGATATCAGCCAAGCTACTACTGGATCATTGTGACTTGTAGCGTTGCTTCTCTTAGATGACCTACATAGATGTTAAATATGTTTTTTAATCATGTCTCCAGAGATATGGCAAACAGTAGAAATTTTGGATTATTGTAGAATGCTCACGGCTGTATCCCAGCACTTTGGGAGGCTGAGGCGAGTGGATCACGAGGTCAGGAGTTCAAGACCAGCCTGGCCAACATGGTGAGACCCCATCTCTACTAAAAATACAAAAATTAGCTGTGCATGGTGACGCGTGCCTGTAATCTCAGCTACTCGGGAAGCTGAGGCTGGAGGATTACTTGAACCGGGATGGAGAGGCAGAGGTTGCAGTGAGCCGAGATTGTGCCACTGCGCTCCAGCCTGGGCTACCGAGAGAGACTCCATCTCCAAAAAAAAAAAAAAAAAAAAAAGAATTAATAAATACATTACTAAACCATCAAATTACTATTAAATGTATTACTATTTGTTATTAAGTTACAAATTTGTAATTATTATAACATTAAGAAATTATTGATAAAAAGAAGAGTGAACACTTAGAAAACACTAAGTACCAGGCTCTGTTGTAAGTGTTTTTCATGTATACATTTAATTCTCAGGAGAACTCTATAAATTAGGAACTATTTTGTTCCCATTTTGCAGATGAGAAAATTGAGGCGGGGAGAAATTAAGCAACTAACCCTCTGGCATCTCGGAAATGATGGAGTCAGGATTTGAACGCAGGAGGCCTGGCTCCTGGCTCCAGAGCCTGTGCTCTATCAGAGACAATGGCATTTTTTTTCGCGGTGAGAACAAAGGTGAGACTGATTGCTGGAGACTCTCAGATTACTCCCACAGGTTAGTCCTGTCTCCAGTTTCCCACGAGAATTAGGCAGCCTCCAAGTGAGATGTATCTTAGAGCTCTGTGACACTCAGAAGTTACATTACCTTTCTATTTCTCAGCTTTCTCTTAAATAAAACAAGAAGAGTGGGACTAGATAGCCTCTAGGATCTGTTCCAGTTCTAAGCTAATATAGTATTAACATTCCTGCACTAAAATGCTGATCTCTTGCGTGTGGAAAAGAAGAAAGGCGGTTTCTCCTTCTACGCCATTCAACTAGAAGCTGCGGGATTGAGAGCTGAGTAGACACTTGTAAGGAACTGGGAGCAAGAAATGCGGGTTCAAGCTCTAGGAAACTTCAACCTCTACCTAAGAAGCATGATAGAAACACTCTTGCTAGGTGCCTACTGTGTGCTGTGTATTTTAAACAGGTCGTATCATTTAAATCTCACTGCAAACTTGTGAAGTAGGTAGTATGTCTTTAATTTAAAAAAAGTAGCTGCAGCTTAGACGCCCCAAGGGACTTGCCCAAGATGGCCCAGCTAGTAAGTGATGCAGGCAGGATTCAAATCGTCTGCCTGATTTCAAAGCCCACGCACATTGCACAATCCACACCTCCTTAAATATCTTATTCGAATCATTTTCACTGCAAGCCTACGGGGTATTTTCTCCCCATTTCACTGACGAGGCAAGTGAGACTCAGAGGGCTGAGGTGACTTGCCCTGAAAGGGTGGGAGAAAAGCCTGCGGAGCGTGCACGCGGGCGTGGGCCTCCCGCAGGCTCTGTCCCCGGGCGTGCAGGTCCCACCTTTCCCGGTCCCAGCCCCGCGAATCGCCCGCCCTGAACTACACTTCCCGGCAGAACGCGGGTGCGCGCACGCGCACGCGCACCGGGTCCTCCGCCATGGCGACCGTGCTGTCCAGGGCGCTCAAGCTCCCGGGTAAGGAGTCGCAGCCTCGCGACCACCCTGTCCCCGCCGGTGTTGGGATAAGGGGAGGCAAGCCTCTGGGGGAGAGGCCGGTCGGGGCCTGGCTTCAACGCAGACAGAGCTGCAGGCGCCTGGCGGCGAGGCGGGTGCAGCGCCTGGGGGCTGGGGTCCCCGCGCCACCAGAGGGCAAGAGGGGCGCTCAGCGGGGCAGGGGTCGCGGGCGCGGGGCGAACCGGGAGACGCGCGGGGAGAGGGCGCGGAGCCTGTGTCGCGGCGGGGAGTGTCAGGGCGCCGCTTGCCGCTGTCCTGAGGGAAGACTGGTGAAGGGAGCATCCTTCCCGAGCGCCGCGGGGACTCCGGCGCCTTCTGTCTTGGCTGGATCTGGGCGGGGACGGCGGGACGGCGAGTGGTCCCCTGTGGAGCATCCCCTCCATCTAATGACAGCAGCGACGCAGCCGTGAGGCAAGTGGGACAGGTATTTATGTCCCTTCCTAGTTTACAGAAGAGAAAATGAGAGTGATTTGACTAATTGAATTGTCCAAGGTCTCACAAGTATTGGGAAAGCTTGGCCTTGAACGTCAGGGGTCTTTTCACTTTAAATCTGAGCTTTTGATTCTACTTGGTCAGTCTCCTGCGGTCGAGGCTAAGCGTGGGAAATGATTTGGAACCTGTAAGTTGCCGACAATGTATGGAATCTTCTTTAAGGCAGCATTAGGGGTGATGACAACTTCCAGAGCGGATTCAGTACTTCGGGCAGCAGCTCCAAGTTTTTTTTTTCCTTTTCTCCTAAACCTCAAAGGATATTTTTTCCAACCAAATAAATGGTAAACATTAGGGTTTAGAAAAATTGATGGCTCTACCTAGATAAGTTTTAAGCATTAAGCAATAAACATTTGTTTGCTGATAATTTGTATGAGAGGGAAAAGCAGTTGCTTTCACTGTTATCTCTAGAGAGGGCTATTTGGGTGCTGGGTGGAGAGCTAGCTTGAGGTTGCAGGGTTATTACAGGGTCTTTGTTCTCAAGGTGCTTCCAGTATGCTACCCTGACGCAGGCCTTGCCATTTGGATGACACTAGGTTGGATATTAATTTGCATTTCTGTCCCCAGACTTCATGACCTCAGACAGATTTTTTTTTTTTTTTTTTTAATATGGGCTCATTGGAACTTTGGAGGGAACACTGATAGTATCTGTCTTGGAATGTGTGCATAACATTGGAATTACGTGTCTGTCCCTTACCTGCAGGATTATTTCTTTTACTTTGAAGAGAGTAGCCTTGTGTATGCTTAGCGTAGAATGATATCCTCTCAGAGGGGCAATAAGATGTCAGACACATTTAGCTTTATTTCTTTTTGTTTTTTCATTTAGAGTCCTTGTTTCATTTCAGTATAGGTCATTGTTCTTCTCTGAGGATGAGAATGCAGGAAAATCTTGCTTAAGCAACTCTTGAGCTCTTTTGTGTTCTTATACCCCAAGGCTGTGGTTATTACTCCCTGGTGTATTAGTCGTAAGAACTGGTTGGGATTCCCATAGCCCAGTCCATGGGCCTGTTTGGAAGGCAGCTTGGCCCTGAGCCCTGAGGTATGCTTGATACTTTTTTAGGCCCAGATATAGTAGGCATATATTCTTTCATGTTATGTGGGTTTTAAAAAATGTTCACTTGCACTTTTCCTTGCCTCCTTCTTTCCCTTTCTCCCCTCCACCCAAAATACTATTTTTAGTTTTTACATTAAGTTGTTTTTGTATAGCTCTTTTTGGCCCCCCTGTAATTGGGATTCTAAGACTGATGTCCTGTTTGGGCTACTGTGTTACAGTCCCGTAGTTAACATCCCCACTGTTTTCATGTGTGAGGAAGGCAGGATGGAATGGTGGCTGAGAGCATGAGACAGACTCAGGTTCAAATCCAGTCTTTACCTAATTTGTTACTTAATCTCTTTAAGCTTTAGTTTCCTCATCTGTAACAATAACATTATTATGGAACATTCACTATATGCCACACGTTCTACTACATATCTACCTCCTAGGGTTATTTGAAATAGTAAAGGAGATGGATGTACTTTAGTAACCTCTGACATATGTTAATTAGTGGCATAATCAGTGTTAGCTGTTGTCATCAGTGCTGTGCTCACTAATGAATGTGATGCCTGAAGGAAGTCTTGACATAATAGTGAGCTATTGACAGATCTCTGCACCTTTGTTATGAAAGAGCAGTTTCACCAAGCTGAGGAAGGAAAGATGTTTGGCTCACATGCATAAAATGAGGTTGATTAGTAGCAGAAGGCCAATGTGACATTCATAAAGCCTGTGGGACAACTTATCTCCCTAAGTTTATGTTTTTTTTTTTTTTTCTTGGGTCATTTTAAAGTTTGAAGGCCAAACATTGGAGGGAATATCAGAGCAAAATGATTTGTTTTATATGTGTAACTTAGAGTCATTACATGCCCTTGGATAAACTAACCCATGATATGAATTATTTACCTTTAGTTGCAGTAGAGTGTATTGTAGAGTATATGTACAGTATAGTGCATACTATAGTATATGTTATAGAATAGTGTATGTTTTAGTATATTTCCTGAAAACATCCAGGTATGGTATTATTGCATCACTTTCTTATTTGTGTTTTCCTTTATACCATTTTGGAAATCCTATTATATTTAAGTGACATCTTCAGTCTTCCTAAGAGGAAAAGCAATAGTTGTGGAAAGCTCATTTATAATGATGTGTTATGAAATCAGTGCCCTCTCTCTTATTCTTTGAAAACCTTTCATTCATTAAAAATCTGGGTGGTGGCTGAAAGTAGCAAGGAAGCAAGTGAGTGCTGAGCGCCCTAAGCTTGGAAGCTGGATTTGATGCCTAGCTCCTCAGCCTGAGTAGGACTTAAGGCAAGTTTGTGGACTTCTTTTACTTCACTCTCTCTTATTTTCTTTCTGTGAATAGACAGACAAAAATATTATTTAAGACTTCTCTGATCAAAACTGGCAGTCTGTAATACTTAAGCAGAGGTTTGTTTCTATGCTATCTGAAAAAGAAATTAGTATAAAAGCAAATATTTATTCCTCTCAAAAGGCTGGCCAAGAACTGGCCCTAGTCTTCTATGATGTAAAGAAAGCGTAGGAGTATGATAGCTCTGAGCGCTTGTGTGCTTGCCTTTATATTTCAGCAATGTCATGGCTGGGTCACAATGCTTGGACTTCACATTGCATGTTCCTTCTCTGAGGACTTTTTAGATATTGCTCCACTATCTTTTAGTAGTGTATGTTTCTGTGGAGAAATCTTTGCCTGTTTTTTGTTCCCATCATTAGTTTTGGCCTGGCTGCTCATAGGATTCCTTCTTTGTCCTTGAAGTCTTGTGCCTTTACTAGGATATATTTCAGTATTGATTCTTCTCAATCAGTTTTTCTTGGGACTCTGTATACTCATTATTCTGTAGTTTAAAAAATTTTTTTTATTTTTTCACCTAGGCGCGGGTGGGCTGAGGCCGAAAAGGGCGCAACCTATTCTGCAGTTTTAGGTCTTTATTATAGGAACTTTTTTTTGCAACTCTTTAAAATATTGCTTTTGGTTCCATTTTCTTTTCTTATATTGGCTCACCTTTGTTGTCAATATCTATCCCATTGTTTCTAGTCTTTTTAAAAGTCTTGATTTTTTTCCATGGGATCATATGTAACCAGTACAGACTTTGAAGCCAGCCTGGTTTTGAATTGTTGCTTTTCACTTGCTGTTTAACTATGGGCCAGTGTATTAGTTTGTTTTCACACTGCTGATCAAAGACATCCTAGAGACTGGGCAATTTACACAAGAAAGAAGTTTACTGGTTTTACAGTTCCGTGTGGCTAGGGAGGCCTCACAATCACCGTGGAAGGCAAAAGGCACATCTTAACATGGTGGCGGCAAAAGAGAGAATGAGAACCAAGCGAAACAAGGTTCTCCTTATAAAACCATCAGATCTCCTGAGACTTATTCACTACCATGAGAACAGTATGGGAGAAACTGCCCCCATGATTCAGTGATTTCCCACCAGGTCCCTCCCACAACACGTGGGAATTATGGGAGTACAATTCAAGATGAGATTTGGGTGGGGACGCAGAGCCAAACCATATCAGCTAATTACTTAAGCTTCCAAGCCTCAGCTCGCTCATCTTGAAAGTAAAGACAGTAATGTGTCTACCTCACAGAGCTGTTAAGCAGATTTACTGAGATAAAAGTTTTTTTTTTGAGGCAGAGTCTTGCTTTGTCGCCCAGGCTGGAGTGCAGTGGCACCATCTGGACTCACTGTAACCTCTGCCTCCTAGGTTCAAGCAGTTCTCATGCCTCAGCCTCCTGAGTAGCTAGGATTGCAGGCGCATGTCACCACACCTGGCTAATTTTTGTATTTTTAGTAGATGGAGTCTTGCCATGTTGGCCAGGCTGGTCTTGAATTCCTGGCAAAGTGCTGGGATTACAGGCATGAGCCAGAACCCCCTGCCTGAGATAAGACATTAAAAGGGCTTGGAAGAGGGTAGGATAAATGTTCAGAACTGCCAGCTGTAGTTATTTCCATTTCATTTTGCTTGATTTTCACTGATCTATTCTTTGTGTTTGCAGCAATGTCTGTTCCTTTAGCTGATTCCAATAAGGATTTCTTTTCTAAAATTGTTTTGTTATTTTTCCCATTGTTTTCCTGAGTGCTTGTTTCAGGGAAGATGATTTTCCTGAATTTCTCAGACTCCATGGGGAAGTATATGTTCATTATTTCTTCCATCTCATGGTGTGAATTGTTCAGCATTTGTTCTTTGTTTGCTATGTTTCATTGTTACTTCTTTCTTGAATATTTGTAGAGCTTTGTGGTACCTTGTGGAATGAGTACTAAACATGGTTCCTTTCTGATTATTACTGATATTTAAATGGGGCAGTTGTTTGACAGCAAGGCTATTGTCACAGGGGTGATCTGGAGCCGTTGGAAGCGATAATGTAATCCAGGCCTGTTAAGTCAGCTGGCTCCCCACTAGTGTCCTTCCTGTGTGGATGTCTCTATCCTGGCTAGGAGGAGGCTATTGGCTTTTCACAGGATTGTGGGATTTGGCATTTCACAGGACTGTGGGTTTGGCATTTCCTTCACTGACTTTGTTGTGCCATTTATCAGTTTATTGCCCCTGAACTCCAAATTCACCTTTGTTGACTCATCGGTGAAAGTGAGTCTGAGCCCTTTTAAATACCAAGTTTGTCCTGCCTTGGATATTGTCTCTCATTCCTAGGGGACCTTTTAGAGTTCTCTTCCCATCTTTTTGTTTACTCTCCTATCATTGCTTAGTAATTTTTAAATGTTAAACCTGTCCTCTTTGAACTACTGTTTGACTTCTGTCTCCTGACTGGGCCCAGTCAGAGTGATTTATGCCCACAGTTACTTTCCTAACCTGCCATACCCACAGTGTGCTTTTTGTGATGTCTGCTTGTACTTTTCCTCATTCGGCCTTACTTCCCTTTGACTGTGGTGTTGAATGAGGCTCACTGGTGCTTCTGTGACCCCAGACTTTGTCTTTCCAAGCAAGCAATTACTGGTTTGGCTACATTTGTGGAACAAGGGAGGTAGTATAATTTGTTCGTTAGAACAACAAGTGGACTCTGCAGTCAGATGCCTGGGTTTGAATCCTGGGTTTTCTTTTGGCTAGTTCTGTGATCTTAGTCATCTTAGCTCTCTGTATTTCATTTTTCTTGTTGATAAAATGGGGGATAATAATAATAATACCACATAAAATTGATGTGAGGATTAAATGAATTAACACATGCAAAATGCTTGGATCAGTGCCTGGGACAGTAGGCACTCGGTACCTTTCCAGTTGTCATCGTCATCATCTTATTGTTGTCATGATTATTAATTCTGTGAACTCTGCTCATTGCTGAAGATCTGCAGTGTATGTGCAAATTATATCTACAAGATATATTTGCCTGCTCTTAGCTTTCTCAGTTGAGTACAAGTTTCAGTGCATTTAGTTCATTGTGGTTTGGGAATGTGGCTGTTTCCTATTTTGTGTTCTATTTTTATTTCTCTTTATTTGTTTTCCTTGTTTTAGGGAAAAGAGTGTGACCGAAATGCCCACTTTTGCCATCATTAACTAGAAGCATGTAATCTTGCTAAACAGACCAATTTGACAGCAGCTTTTTTCTCAAAGAATGCTTGCAAATTGTTTTTATAGATTTCTTACAGATTTTATAAGTTCCTGTAGCATATGCTTCTCTTCCTTCCTGCCTGTGATAGTATATAGCATGAATAAAAATGAATTCCCTTTAAATTGTTTTGCTGGCCAGTGTTTTAATTAATGATTTCACTTTGACAAAGGTGCCGTTTTAGTCTGATATGTTTCCTGCAAGGTGGAAACTGACTAGCAAAATTGAATTTGATGTCGAAGCTAAATTTTTTACTTGGTGCTAAAAATTCAATTGCACAATTATAGGGTGGCTTGAGTATGTGTTAAAAATGCTTGAGAGTTTTAACTGAATCAGTAGGTGATTTGAATGCCAAGAAAGCTATCAAGATCTTAAGTTATGGAAATTGAATTGTTGTTTGTTACCTGGAGTAGGTAGGACACAGCTCTGCCCCCCACTTCTCTGGTCAGACTGTACCTGGGATTGTATCTAGTTCCAGGAACTATACTTTAAAAAGCACAGACACATCACATCGTGTCTAGAGGAGAATGACCAGGATGTTGAGGACACCTGAAACAATGCTTCTTTAGGCCGGGCGCGGTGGCTCACGCCTATAATCCCAGCACTCTGGGAGGCTGAGGCGGGCAGATCACCTGAGGTCAGGAGTTCAAGACCAGCCTTGACCAACATGGTGAAACCCCGTCTTAAAAAAAAAATGCTTCTTCAAGTCATGGGTTGAAAGAGGTGGAGGTGTTAACTCGGAGATGAGAAGAGTGGGGGAGGGCAGTGGGAGATACAACTCTAGCACCATTATGTGACTATAAGCCAGGCACTAAGAACCACACGTATATTATCTTATTTGATTCTCATCACAATCATATGAGGTAAAAAGATTAATTATTCCATTTCATAAATAGAGAAATTGAGGTGCAATAAAGTTAAGAAATTTGAGATCACATAGTTCGTAAGAGATATAGCTAAGATTTGGCTTGATGTTTGATTGTGAAGACTTGAGTTCTTAAGTACCATATCTTATGTCTCTTATAATTGATACCTTTGAGTGTTTGAAGGACTTGCACGTGGAAGAGGGATCCCAGAAATTAA
This sequence comes from Cacajao melanocephalus, assembly GCA_963573385.1. Taxonomy (NCBI): domain Eukaryota; kingdom Metazoa; phylum Chordata; class Mammalia; order Primates; family Pitheciidae; genus Cacajao; species Cacajao melanocephalus. The sequence goes on along the minus strand of CAUYLG010062748.1, from coordinate 79,359 downwards.
AACTAGGACAGATAATTGGCAACTTCCCAGAAAAAAATTTCTTGAGTCAGTGCAAAGAATTGTTTTCTAGATTGGAGGCCAGGTGATTCCCTAATACTGGTTACATTCAGGTATTTGCTAAGTGACTGGTTGGTAGGTCTTTGTAAGTTTGGAATGGGGGTGGGGATGGATTATGTGATCTTTAAGGTCTCTTGCTGTGCTTTCTCAAGTAACTCTGAGAATTGGGAACTCTGTGCGTGCTTTCCTGTTTTTCACGTATATATTTAAACATTTTAAATTGTGAAAAAATACATACACCATAAAACTTACTATCTTAACCACTTTAAGTATACAGTTCAGTATTAACTGTATATGCACCCAATCTCTAGTACTTTTTCGTCTTGCAAAACTGAAACTCTATACTAAGTAACAACTTTTCCTTCTACCTCCAGACCTAGGAGCAACAACTATTCTACTTTCTGTGTTTGTGAATGTGACTACTCTAGATTACTCATATAAGTGGAATCACACAATATTTGTCTTTTTTGTGTGTGGCTTATTTCATTTAGCATAATGCCCTCAAGGTTCATCCATTTTGTAGCAAGCGTCAGAAATTCCTTCCTTTTTAGAGCTGAAAAATATTCCATGGTATGTATATATCACATTTTGTTTATCATGTCAGGTGTATTTTATCTAAAAAAACAAAACAAAAACAATCACTTTGAAAAGTATTAGAGTTAATATTATTCTAACAACCTATGGCTCTGTGTGCAAATTATTATATATAGAGTTATCTGGGATGCTTAAGGGTATGCCCTAATTAAACAAATAATTTGGTTTACGGAGTAGAAATACAAATTATAGGAGATTAGCTGGAACCTGTACTGACTCCATGGCATATTCTGAAAGTACTATTTTGAATTAAGTTTCTAATAATTGATTTATTTTCTTGTAATTTGTGTCTTTAAAAATCAAATCTAGGCTGGGTGTGGTGGCTCATGCCTGTAATCCCATAACCACTTTGGGAGGCTGAGGTGAGTGGATCACAAGGTCAGGAGTTTGAGACCAGCCTGACCAACATAGTAAAACTCGTCTCTACTAAACACACACACACACACACACACACACACACACACACACACAAATCAAGTCTAATATTTTTTGGGCAAGGTGTATAGCTTCAAAAATAAAAACAAATAGAAATATTTTCTAGTTATTAGGATGACAGCTTATTCAGTATTTTTTCTTTTTTTAATTTTTTGAAAGTACTTAATGTTATAGTTCTGTGGAATGTTTATTTAAAAAAATCTAACATTTATTGGTTTTTTAAATGTACCAAATACTAAACTTTAACACTAAAGGTTTTACTTCCAACATCTGGTCTCCATACAATGTTTTATTCCTTCATTTCATTAATTGAACAAATTGAGATGTAATGTGTGAAGTGACATTACCAAGGCCATCGTGACCCAGAGGTAGACACTAGCATTAGTAATTCTTCTTTTCCCATTTTTAATTAGCTAGGTTATGGGGTCTTTTTTATATTTCTTCTGAACAAAAGATTTAACAATGGCATTTACATTAGTGATAGCTTACCAGATAAAATCTCCCCAAAAGATACATTTTCTTGTTTTTTACTTGGTGGTAACGTGAAATAAAGGCATAAAATCATTCAGTCATTGGCAGTGAGGGCAAAGGGGCAGGTGGCTTGGGAGGATGTGTGCCTAGACCCTTCTGTAATTTCTCTCTCAGCCATCTCAAATCAACATTGCAGGCTAAGTAAAAAAAAAAAGTGCTTGCCATGCAAAGCAGCTTCAGACAAGTCCCCTACCTTTGTGTTCCTGCTAGATCACCATCCCTCCCAGAATACTTGCTCAGAAGAGCAGTTTTTGAGGTAAGCAGTGTTTACTGGAAGATGTACTGAAAGAGCATTTAAATTACAGCATGGCTGGTTCTTTGAGTTTTCTTTTTTTTTAGAAACGGGGTTTTACCATATCGGTCGGGCTGGTCTCCAGCTCCGCACCTCAAGTGATCTGCCTGCCTCAGCCTCCCAAAGTGCTGGGATTATAGACGTGAGCCACTGCGCCTGGCCAGAAGTGATTTTTCAATACATCTTCAGATGAACATTCAGTGTTCAACTAAGTTGTTTCCATAGAAACAGTTGGGAAGCCACAGATACTGGGCCGTGAGAAGCAGCATACAGAGAAGAATTGTTCTAAAAGTTTACCAGGAAAGATAAGGACATCACAAATCTAAGAAAATCTGAGGCAATGTGCACATTAGGTACATGGAGAGTTGATGCAGGAGCCATGGTCTTTTTCACGAGCGAGCTTCAAACACATTAAGAGAGCTTTCTTTTTAAACTAAAGACATTTGAAATTTGCTAACTTCTGCCTCCGTTTCCACTGTCTTAAACTCATTCAGGCAGTGATCCTGGAGCACTGTGCTTTTCTTTTTCCTTCCATTCCTTTTCCCTGCTTTGCTGACATCTGTTTTACAGGTAGCCACCAAGGTTCAAACTTGGTATAAACCTGGATTTTTTGGTTTTAGTTTTCTATGTTCTCCTGGGTCTTTACAGTTGCCATATATTTGGTGAGGGTGTCTCTTCCTCAGTTTCCTTCACTCTCTGTTTTTCTGTCTCTTCAGGGAAGAAGAGCCCAGACCTAGGGGAGTATGATCCCCTCACTCAGGCTGACAGTGATGAGAGCGAAGACGATCTGGTGCTTAACTTGCAGAAGAATGGAGGGGTCAAAAATGGGAAGAGTCCTTTGGGAGAAGCGCCAGAGCCCGACTCAGATGCCGAGGTTGCAGAGGCTGCAAAGCCACATCTTTCGGAAGTCACCACGGAGGGCTACCCCTCGGAACCCCTTGGGGGCCTAGAACAGAAGGCCGCCTCCTCCCTGGTGTCGTATGTGCGCACATCTGTCTTTCTGCTGACCTTGGGGATCTCGATGATCCTGGTGCTCCTGTGTGCTTTCCTGATCCCCTGTCCTCCCAGAGATCTACACAGCACCTGGAGCCGCCACTTGGGCTCCCAGGGAGGTGAGCTGCAGAATCTTCAGCCCTAATCCTGTAAAACTTCATGCTATGTCTGATTACATTAAAATTTTCCTCCAAATCTTAAAAGTTAGTATGTGTCATGTGGCATTCCCTACCCTGCCCTTCCCGCTGTGTGGAGGTAGCAGGGAGGTTAAGATTTGAAAGAAAACAAATACCTCCAAAAACCTGGGAATCACTGCTCTATTGTGTCTGTCAGCACTGGTCTCTATTAGACCCAGAGAGGACAAGGCATTGGTTTGCTGGGTTCCTGCTGTGAAGCCAGCACTGTATCAGGAATGCAAAGCTGTAGGAAGGGCTATTTACAGAGAAAAGCAAGATTCAAGGCCTGACTACACCAGGGATAGGGTTCTTGTAGAACCCTCAGGCATTGGTTGATGATAGAGGCTGGATGCAATTTAAATTATAAAATAATTAGGCCAGGTGTGGTGGCTCATACCTGTAATCCCAGCACTTTGGGAGGCTGAGGCGAGTGGATCATGAGGTCAAGAGAACGAGACCATCCTGGCCAATGTGTTGAAACCCCGTCTCTACTAAAAATGCAAAAAATTAGCCGGGCGTGGTGGCCCCCGCCTGTAGTCCCAGCTACTCGGGAAGCTGAGGCTAGAGAATCGCTTGAACCTAGGAGGCAGAGGTTGCAGTGAGTCGAGATCGCTTCACTGCACTCCAGCCTGGTGACAGAGCGAGACTCTGTCAAAAAAGAATCATAAAATAATTTTGTTTCCTGTAAAAGATAGTTGCTGTCTTTTCTTTCTTGCTCCTCATCGTTAGGGTGGTGCTGCCCAAGTAATTCCAGCTATTCTGTCTCCTTTTGGAGCAGAATAAAACCTTTTGATCTGGAATGGGGTTTATATCTCACCTGTGTTGAGCAGTCCTGTCTCTTGTGAACTGGATTAGGCCATCCTCAGACTCTTGGCATCAACTTGATCTAGAAATGTTTATCTCTGCCACTTCTTTGATCCCTGTTGAATTAGCTTCTGATGAGGTCTGTGTTCTCATCTTTAGTTTCTCTTAAGGCAAGTTTAATTTACATATATTTTTATACAGTTTAAAGGTAAGAAATTATTGGTGTGTCTACCACCCAGCTTTAGAAATAGAACGTCATTGAGACCTTCACACTCTCTTGTGTGTCCCTCCTGACCACATCTTCCTCTGTCCACCAGAGGCCTCTGCTATCCTGAATTTTGTGTTGATCATTCCTTTTTCTGTAAAGTTTTACCATGTCAATATGTACCCCTAAACTACATATTTATCAATTTTGCTGGTTTTTAAATTTTATGTAGATTTAATCATCCAGTCTTCTGTGACCTGCTTTTTTTTTTTTTTTTTTTTTTGCAACAGAGTCTTGCTGTGTTGCCCAGGCTGTAGTGCAGTGGTGCGATCTCAGCTCACTGCAATCTCCACGTCCCGGGTTCAAGTGATTCTTGTGCCTCAGCCTCCCATGTAGCTGGGATTACAGGAGCTCGCCACCATGCCTGGCTAATTTTTGTATTTTCAGTAGAGACAGTGTTTTGCCATTTTGGCCGGGCTGGTCTTGAACTCCTGACCTCAGGTGATCCACCACCTTGGCCTCCCAAAGTGCTGGGATTATAGGTATGAGCCACTGTGCTCGGCCTGTGACCTGCTTTTTTGTTCAACATAATTTTTTGAAAACAATTTATTGATATTCATCTATATTGATGCATTATATCTGAAGTTTATTCATATTTCACTACTGTCTAATTTTCTCTGTCATGAATATCCCATGATTTATCCATTTTACTGTTGATGAACCTTTAAGTCATGCTTCCAGTCTTTTTTTTTTTTAAATAAATAAATGATGCTGCTAAGAACATTTTTGAAATGTTTCTTGAACATTTTGTATATGTTTCCTGATGCAGCGTATAAGAGTTTCTCTAAGGCATAAACCTAGGAGTAAAATTGATAGATCGTATTGTAGAGTGTGTGCATGTTCATTCTTAGTAGTTTATGTTAAATTATTTTCCAACGTGGTTGTACCAATTTACACTTCCACTAGCAATGTGTGAATTCTCTCTAAATTTGGTGGGCGTCATCTGAGTTCACACTGTTGGGGATGGAGGGATGGAAGTCCAGACTCCACACTAGGCCTTTGCTGATACCACCCCTGTGGAGAGAAGGGAGAGGGGTGCCTTATTGGTGGTACTTCGGGTGGAATTCCTTTGGTCCTGCTAGGTAAGGATGACAGTCCTAGCCCCCACCTGGCTTTCTCTGACATGACCCTGATGGTGGAGCTGGTGGTGGTGGTGGGGTGCCTTGTTACATCCAGGAGAAGGTGGGAGCCAGGCTCCACATTCAGCCTTTGCTATATGGGTGGGTGGGGCTGGGCCCACAATTTTTTCTGGGGTGTTTGGTTGGAATAGAGCAGTTATTATCTAAAACTTTCCTGTCCAGGCTTTCCTGCCTGCTGGACTGCACCTTTCCTGGGCTATTGTTTAGGGAAGCCAGCCTTTTTTGGGACTTTTTTGTCTGTACCTGTGGCATTTCTGGGTTGCTGGCTTTTCCAGAACCCTATCTGGGCTATATGAGGCCAAAAGAAAACCCAGGGGACTCCTCACCTTGTCATTCCTTGGGTCTTACAGTCCCTAGCTGGTCTGCTTCCTTTTCTCCACCTTTCAGAATCGTCTTATGTTTGTTTTATGTATAATGTCCAGGGCTTTTCGATGCACTTAGCAGGAGGAGTAGAGAGAAGTGTGTCTACTCTACCTAGTTGAGGAACTGGAGTCTGTCTGGCGTCTATGGAGCTGCTGGCAACAGAGAGCTGGTTTGTGGTAACTTGCTCAAGACCTTTTTGTTTTTTTCTGTATATATCAGGTGGGGACCTGTCTCCATTGGAACTGGCTGATGTGAATGGAGACGGCCTGCGTGATGTGCTTCTTTCCTTTGTGATGTCAAGGAACGGGAGTGCAGTAGGTAAGAGACATGTCTTTTTAAGGCTGCTACAGGGTCACTGTCAGCTAGGAGAAAACATCAGAGTTATGTCCCATGTGGTACTGCAGAAGGGTCTGCAGTGAACAGAAAGTTACCATGGTTCTGTCATATGCGAAAACCCGAGCAGAAAGCTCCCACATATAAATAAAGCTCAGTCTAAGAAATCAGAGGGAGTTATAGCTGGAAGGAATTTTTAGTGGTGACCAGGCCGGTGAAGAAACTGCGATGCAGAGAGGAAGTGACTTGCCCACACACTTTGCAATGAACAGTGTTAGTTCTTGGGTTTCATGAGTTTTCTCCTGGTTTTCCATTGCCTCTTAGATTATAGTGAACATTTATTTTATGCTACCCTCCTATCCCTGGCGAAAACATATGTTCCTGGACTTTCACATCTTTACACACATACCTCTTGGCCAGGTGTTTTCCTTTCCCCCTTCAGTTTACTCTTGCAGATCTGCTGTCCATCCTGCTCTCTGCATTGGGAAACTGAGCTCTGTGGATGATATCAACAGGCTTCCTTGCCTGCTGGCCTCCTTTCAATGGGGAGCACAGCTCAGGAATGGGAGGGGAGGAAGAGTGTGAGGAGAAGTATTCACTCCCTTGGCTCCCTCCCCGCCGGGGTCACCACAGGATGGCTGCTACATCCTTGACCCTGGGTCACAACTTGCTTCAAGGTGGCCCTCCTATAGGACTTTCCTTTTCTGGATTCCAGTAATTGCATCCTCTCCTTGTGTCTTTCTGGTGGGGTGGCGGGGTGGCTAACAGTTTTGAGGGTCTGCACTGTCGCTTGCGGTGTTTCTACACACATCTTTGTGAATAGTCTCCTTATGAAACCTACAACTTACCCGAATTTAGGGTGCTGTTTCTGGGATCCCAGCTTTTATACACGTCAGCTGTCGAAAAAGAAAATAATGTGTTCTAATTTCAGCCTAAGTACACAAGGCTTTTGGCTGGTCCTGCAGCCTCTACTATGGTGGAGTCAAACTGTAGTCTGTGAGCTGATGCAGGGACCTATTTTGATGCTGAGCGTGCCCTAGTAACTGCTTTTAAGTCATCTAGTCCTTGGAATACACTTCTGGGTGTGTTTTAGAGAGTTCTTTTGTTTTTTTTTGAGATGGAGTTTCGCTTTTGTTGCCCAGGCTGGAGTATAATGGCACGATCTTGGCTCACCCTGCAACCTACACTGTCCAGATTCAAGTGATTCTCCTGCCTTAGCCTCCTGAGTAACTGGGATTACAGGCATGTGCTACCACACCTGGCTAATTTTTGTGTTTTTAGTAGAGATGGGGTTTCTCCATTTTGGTCAAGCTGGTCTCAAACTCCCGACCTCAGGTGATCCGCCCGCCTCGGCCTCCCAAAGTGTTGAGATTACAGGCGTGAGCTACCATGCCCAGCCTATTTTAGAGAATTCGAAACCATGTGTCTTAATTAGTCGGAGTGGCTTTCTGAGGCCTGCATGAGATGTGGAAGCAATCTGCCTGGAGATCTGCTATAGAAAACATCTCTAGCCTAGGAGTAGATTTCTGTGTGATAAAAACTTGATTACATTTTTCCTGCCCGTGACTTCTGAAGTAAAAATCTCCCCCATCTACTTAGATTTAGAGATGTTTTTAGTGATTTGGTATCTTATGCAGTTTGCTTCATATCAAGACTCATAATGGCAAGGCCGTAGGTTTGGACACAATGTGGACCAGGCTGATTTGGCCACAGATTGTACAAATGGGGATATAGTGAACCTGTGGTGCTTCCTATGTGTTATACAGCATTGTAAGCATGTAACATATGAAGGAATTTATCCCTCTGTACAGTCCTGCGAGGTAGACTCATTATCCCCCTTTTGCACATGAGGAAGGTGAGACATCGTGAGGTTAAAGAACTTGCCCAAAGTCCTGCTGCTGGTAGATGGTAGAGCTGGGGATTTGGGTTCAGGGAGTCTGGCTCTGGAGTTCATGTTCTTGGCCCTCATGCTGCTGTGCCCATAACCCACAAAGCTCTGTGCCACTGGACACAGAGGGATTGAGTTTTTTATTTGTCTACTCACTTGTTCCTCCATTTACTCGGCAACTGTGTGTTGATACTGACTGTGCAGCAGCCGCTGTGTACCTTCTCTAGAGTTCTGCTGGTTACACACAGAGTGCCGAACAAGAGGAGCCTGGTCTTGGCCTTGAGGAGTCATGGTCTAGCAGGGTGACCCACCACTGCCCGGGAAAAGATGAGTCAGAGCATTGTAGGTTGGAGTAGAGTCCTCCAGGAGAAAGAACCACACAGGATAGAGATCCTAGCACCTTTGGGAAGTGTGGAAGTTACCGGGTGCCACCCCTGTTTGTCATATGTATCTTCTGGCAACAAGGTCTGAAACAGCCATCCATAGTCTGTCACTTGTTTTTAGGTTGTGTCTTTTAATTAGTCTACCCATGGAGGAATAGGTAGAAGGAAGCTCTAAAAGTTTTGTTTCCTTATCTGTATTAGTTGTTGCTGAAAGTGGAAACTGTATGAATTGAGTCAAGTGTCCCTATCCTGAAAGTGAATGTAAAACTGACACGGGAGAAAGTTATGAGTGTGATTTAGTAATTAAGTGACATAAAGGTCTATTTACTGAAGACATGGCTACTCTAATCCCTTACCAGCTGTCCTTGGACCTAGGTGTTACATCTTCCCAAGTATTCTTTCCTGACTGGGGCCAAATCGGCTGATTCCATAGAACTCAAGACTAGCAAGACCCACCCACTCATTATTGCTATATGGAATCTTTAAGTTTATTTTTCGAAAAAAATTTTTTTTTCTGCTCTCAGGAAGCGTTTGCTAGTGATGCCTAGAATTCAGGTATTTTGCTTCCTGCTCTGCACACATTCTAGATCAGTCTTATGTTTCTAAGCATATCTTTTCCTCCTGGTTTTTTGTTCCTAACTACTCTTTCATATTCTTGATTTTGCTCCTGACTCTTACTAGGCAAACAGTTGGTTGCTATAGATGCAGGGCACCTATGGTAGAGGTGCAGAGATTAGTGAGACAGTCTTTCTCCTTAAAGATATCACCATTTAGTTGGGGCTGAGGTGGCAAACATGCAAAGAGAAGTGTTGGGAAAGGTGCAGAAGTGGAGATGCATTCGACAGCATAGAGGAGGCCACAGCTCTTGTCTTACATGAGAAGCGTGTTAAGCAGAGATGACAGGCACTCTGTGTTCACACTTTGCTGTCAGAAGTGTGGGAGCGAGCTGAATGCACAAGTGTGGTTGTTGCTTTACCACCATCCACTTGCGGTTTTCTGGCCTCTTGTTCATCTCTGCCTCTTATCTCCCCTGCCTGCTTTCCTTTTTTATCTCTCTGTGTGCTTTTAGGTGTCTCAAGGCCAGCTGCTAATCTTGTGTGCCTTTCGGGGATGAATGGCAGCACACTGTGGTCTAGTCTTCTCCCTGAGGAGGCCCGAGATATCACATGTTTGGAGCTGATGCCAGGAAACTTGGCTGAAACCATCTGCCTTGTGACAGGGACACACAAGATGCTCGGCGCATTCAATGCAACGTCAGGTAAAGACCATTAACTACAAAAGCGCTTTGCATCTATGAGCCATAATTTTGGATTAGAATTATCTGTTGAGTAGGGGACCTTTTAACTCTCACATGGTGGAAAGTCTGATTTGCTGCTCTGGAAGGTGGTTATTAAGGGAAATGAGAGAGAAGATTTGGGCAGATTGAGTAAACAGATCCGTGGTTCAACCTGTTTGGTGATAGGATAGGGCTGAACCGAATTACCCAAACAGAAACTACCCTGAGGCCTTTGATGTGTAAATAGTCTCCTGACTCTGTTCTTTGTACAAAAGACAACTGAACTTTGGCTCTTCATATTTGATATACGTGGGGTCCATGTGTAAACTTGGGCATTAACTACTTAAAAAAAATGTCAGTGAAGACATAAAGGTTTGTTGAGGCTTGTTGACTGGACTTTTTAGCTTTTTATTGCATTCAGATATACAGGACAAAGGGAATGAAAAAGAATCCCATGTCCTGAATCTTCTACAGAACCTTAAGTTTACAGCCCATAGGCTTGGTACCGCCAGGGCTGTGTGCTCACGTAGAGCCGAATAAATAACATCCTTCCCAGGTTTAGAGGTTGGTGTTTGATTGTGGGGTGCTTCTGAGTGAAAAAACTAGGATTTGAGTTAACTGTAGAACTGACTCCATCTTGAAAACTTTTGATGATGCTGTAGTGCTTACTTATGTGACCATGTGGGAGAAGCAAGGAGAGTGGTCTGGTCAGCTGCCCCTGGATGGTTCCTTAATGCTTGTTATAACCTCTAACAGATCAGTTCCCTCAGCCCAGGCAGGGGAGCCCTTCTTTGTTGGAAAGGAGTTAGCACCTCCATTTTATCTAAAAAAAATCTAGGTGAGAAATTACTGCATGGATTTGTTAGCTAGATACTTGAGGATTCAGATCACACTCCCTGCTCCCTCCTCCTCAGTGAGACAAAAACTAAAGAAAATAAGTAGGTAGGAGTTGCTATCTGTCATTCAGCCCATTGTGTTTCTCTTTTCTGGTCTGGGAACATGGCGTCTGCCTTTTCCAGAGGCAGGAAGCTGTCATAGTGACCAGCCTATGTGTCCTTCCCTAGGGAAAGCCATTTGGACTTTAAACTATGTGTCCTTCCACAGGGAAAGCCATCTGGACTTTAAACCCAAACTACTTGTCCAACGGTACCTTGGCTGCCCCAGTCGTGGTGCTGCCAGACTTGGATGAAGACGGCGTTCGAGACCTAGTGGTTCTGGCCATTGGGGAATTGCAGGTATGATCTCTGTTAAATGGTTTTTGTTTCTTATGGGGAAGGCTTCCATTTTAGTTGTCTCACCTCCTCATGTTGCTGTTATAAATGCTGCTTGAAATGTTCTTTTTACGAGAGCTTAGGTTTAAGTAAATTCTCTTTGTGAGGTTAAGTGAATACATGAGCATTATGAACCCATTTTCCCTGGAGTGGAGTGGAGCTTTAGAGTCAGATAGGTCTGTGTGTGAATTCCACCTCTACCACTTTATATCTTTGTGGCCTTGGGCAATTCATGGAGCCTGTCCAAGTTCTGGTTTCTTCATATGTAAAAAGGGCATGTTATATCTACATGTATAATTGTTATGAAAATTAGAGCTAACATGTTTAAAGTGCCTAGAATACTGCCTATTTTTTACTGTGTATATGTATTTTTAGTTTTACTATATTATATATATATATATATATATGTACATTTTATGTCAGTTATAAAACAATAGAAAAGGCTGATACAAAGTCCATTAAAGATTTACAGGAAAAAATCTAAGTCAAGCAATAATAACAACAATGACCAAAGAAAGGTGTGTTGTAATCTAGGCTGTGACAAGGCACACTTTGATTCAGGACAGCGACCTTTGAATTATGGTCCTAAATTATGCTTTGCAGGAACTTTGGTGCGCTGGAAGTAATTACTTTGTACACAGATGAAGTAAGAGTAGTCTTTTCCCCAAATCACAGGAAGGAATAAATTAATCAACAGGGTGGACTCAATTTTAAGTGTTTATTCTAGAACTGTTTTTCAGAGGCTTTGCCAAAGTTTCTCTAAGATTTTTTCTCAGACTTGCTAGTGTGTCTGTCAGGGAAATGCTTGTGCACAAAAGAGTCAAGCAATCGACCGAGAATATTTGTGGAAAAATGTGAATACGCCTAATTTTGCTTCATTTGATGACATATTTTAATTTTAATAGACCTTGTGTTTGCTGTTGTGATCTTTGTATTGCATATATGGAGTAGCGTTGTATATTCTGCAGGTAAAATTACGTGGAATGGACTGAAATCTGTTAAGATTTTGTGGCTTTCTGCCAACAGTCCCCGAAAGTCAGAGTGCCCCATCAGCCATGAGTTTTGAGGAGCACTGCTCTAGCACATTAAACTCTCCCTTACATTTGCAAGATAAAGGAAAGATCTACAATGAGCTAAATTTCTGAAGCCTACTTAGTTTTAAGCTTTTTAAGTTTTAAGGGTACTTTGTGTTCATCTTCTTTAGCTAGTTGGTCTCAAAGTGGACCTGAACCAAGGATTCAGGAATTATTCATGTAATCTTTTTTATCCCAGCCATTGTGAATAAAGAGATTGGGGACCAGGGAAAATTTGAATTATTACTTTCATCAGGGAGCAGTTCTCTGAAGGGGAACGTATGGCGAGGAACAGCAAGCCATTGAACAAGTTTTTATGTCGTGATTGAATTTAGAAAACTTGGGCTAACCACCCTGTCTGGCTGCTTATTAGCTGGTGGTGGTTGGTGGGATAGTGGCTCAGGCCCTTGGGGACCCTCCATAGTAAGGAGGTCTCCACTGGAGGAAGCGGCTTCTTGTCCATTCTTACTCTGTGCCCTTTGTGTTGGTCTCTACTCAGTGTATCACCCATCTTGCCTTACAGAATTTACTCGTTTTCACAGTAGGGTACAGCTAGGGCATAGTCTCTGTTGTGCTTGAAAAGTGGTAGACAGTTCTAGGAAAACCTTGTAGAGGCACTGGATATATAGCACAGCAGCTTCATCTTTGTACTAACCTCTTTTGACCTCTATACTAGCAACAAGTTACCTGAGGAACTTGTATAAGCTCCTGAAATGGAAGACTCTCTCATCGCAAGGAAGGAAATCTATCTCTATGACTTAGAGTGATTGCGTTTGTTGATCTGGGTTTAGAATGAAGCGGGCTTGGAGAACTGGACCTGATTTGGGATTAGAGGAACTGATGTGGTCTAGAACATTAGTGGGAAGCGACCTTGAAGACCATCTGATTAACCTTCTTGCACCATGTTTTGATCTCTGGTTCAGCATTACAGACATATTGGCACCCCTACTCTCTTGGCACACTCAAGCTGATGAGAATGACACTAATTTGTGAGGCAGTGCATTTCATTTTTGGGCCAGCTCCAGAAAATTCTGTCCTAAGCAGGAAGAAATCTGCTTTCTCATAGCTTCCACTCGTTATTCCAGCCTCATTCCCATAGAGCTACTCTGAATGAGTCTAATCCTCTTTCTATAGGAAAGCCCTTTAACCGTTAGCCTGGTCCCTCTAAGCTTGCTACTCAAGGCTAAATATCCCCATTTCTTTTTATTTTATTTCATTTGTTTATTTTTTGAGATGGAATCTTGCTCTATCTCCCAGGCTAGAGTACAGTGGTGCAATCTTGGCTCACTGCAACCTCCGCCTTCTGAGTTCAAGCAGTTATGCTGCCTTAGCCTCCTGAGTAGCTGGGATTACCGGCGCACGCCACCATGCTTGGCTAATTTTCATATTTTTAGTAGAGACGAGTTTCACCAGGTTGGTCAGGCTGGTCTTGAACTCCTGACCTTGTGATCTGCCCACCTCTGCCTCCAAAAGTGTTGGGATTATAGGCGTGAGCCACTGCGCCCGATCCCCTTTGCATTCTGATTTGTCCAAATCGCTTTTAAAATGTGGTACTTATATCTAAAAACAGCATTTTATTTGTAGTATAACCAATTATATCAACCTAAGGGAATTGTTACTTATTTTGATGTAGACTCTGTATTTCTGTTTTTGCAGCCAAAGATTGTAATAGCATTCCTAAGATTTGCTTTTTGTTTGTAATCAGTTAAAGTACCTAACAATAGGTACCTAATTAAAGTACCTTTATTAATAGACCAGTTTTTTTTTTTAAATGGCAGATTTTGACTCATCTTCCAGCCTAAGGTTTTCTTGAATTTTGAGTTTGTCACATGCCATATTAGCTATCCCTCTCAGCTTTGTGATAAACTTGATTCTATTCTTTCAAGTCTTTGATAAGAATAATAGGAATGGGGCAATAGCAGAGTGCTATTAAAAGCCACCTTCTAGGTTGGTATTGATCCCATAAGTAGCTTTTCATGGTACACTGCAAACCACATTTCTTTATCTTGTCCATAGAGTTCATGATGATAAACTTTGTCAAAAGCTTTACTGAAGTCAAGATATCAGTAAAATCCTTATATTTCTTAACTGGTGACTCTATCCCCAAAAGAAAATCCTCTAGAGCTGAGGTTGGCAACTGTGGCCTGTAGGTTAAATTTGGCCCACTACTTGTTTTTGTAAGTATATTTTTAATGGAACACATTCACACTCATTCATTTATATATTGTTTATGACTGCTTTCACACTAGAACAGCAGAGTAGAGTAGTTTCTACAGAGATCATCTATCTGGCAAAGCCTAAAATATATACTATTTGGCCCTTCATAGAAAAAGTTTGCTGATCTCTCCTTGAGAATAACATTGATGGTGTCCAGGCCAGACATCTAATGTTCTGATGAGAGAACACTGCTTGGATTGATTCTAGCTGGAACCAAATATTACTGGGGATTTCTAGGTATGGAAGTAAAGACCCAGGGGCCAGCCATCCTATGTTTAGCTGTAGGCTAGAATTCTGTGCTTCAGGAGACTCTTCAGCAATCAATAATTGTGCTTCAGAGAAACTGTCTGAGGTGCTTTGAAGATGCCCTTGGCCTGGCTCTAGTAAGGCAATGGATCATATGCCTCACTTGCTTACTTACGGGGGAATAAAGCGAAGCAGGTTTGGCTTTGTGCTTTCCAACCTGGGGAAGTGTTTCTGAACCCATAGCTAATAAGGAGGCAGTGACTGTTTGGAGACACCATTTGATTAGGAAACCATGGGGTTTCTATTGACTCCACCCCCTTCTCTTACTTCCGCAGCCAGATCTGTGCTTTCTGCTGGTGTCTGGCCGGACAGGGAGTCCATTGGGCCGACCTGTGAAGTACAACATCGTGGGAGTTGGGAATCTGATTGGTCCTCAGGTTTACATCACCACAAATGGGGCTGTCTACATCCTGTTTGGCTTTGGTAAGAAGCAAGGCTAGTTTTTGCTACTGTTGCCCACTGGTATATGTGATGAGGCCTTCCTCGTGAGACAGCGTGAAAGCTCAGGAACTGCTGACACCAGCCTTCCCATAGCCTTCTAATGCAGGGGCCTCTCACTCTTCCCCACCAATCACAGGCTGTTAACTCTGCTTGCTGCCTCTTCTAAAGGGAAGACTCTTGTCCAGCACCCACTTAATCATCTCCCATCTTGTTCCATGTTGTCCAGTCTGGGCGGGCTCTGTTACACCCATCTGGCCTGTGTCTCTTGCTCAGATCCTCACCTTGGGACAGTTCTGTTAAATTCAACTTCTCAGTGTTGGTTCTTCCTGTGGTGCTAGGAAATATACAGGCTGTCGCCCTGCGGGACATTTTTGTTCAGGCTCAAAATCGAGACAGCTCACCACCTTCTCTGCAGATAGAAGAGCCAGAATGGGAGAAGCGAAGATCCATCAACCTGTCTGAGCTCATTGACGTTTACAGGTAGGGCAGACGTCTGTCTTTGGTCACAGTGAGATCTCCTGTGAACTCACGTGTCTTTGAGTTTCTAAGTTTGGTTGGGTTGGGCTAGTGAATATGTGGGTAGAGGTTTGGGGGAAACAGTGCTAATCTGAATTTACCATCTTCTGATCTGGTTACATGAGTTAGAAATTTTCTTATCTTGATAACGTAATGCATTGATATCTATGTGTTGGTGACCATGTGTGATCATTCCTCAGGTAGGATGCAAGGAAGAATACTTAGGGCTCTGAGTCAGAGCGGGCAGGGAGATAGACTTATCTAACTGTTTGTGAAACTGCGCGGAAGGATCTGACCTCCTCTTTTCCTGTATTTTTCTCTTAGTTGAAGCATCGTTTTGACAGAAGCAAGGATAGCGTCCATGAAATCTTAGTTTTTATTTTTATTTATTTATTAACTAGAAGCATGTAGTTTGTCACATGCAGGGGATTTTACTCATTTAAACCCAAGCCTGGCTAATAATTGTTTTGTTCTTTTCTGCCAGAAGTCCAAATCATTTGCTAGCATTTTCTTAGAGAGTATCATGTTTTGGCGAATTTGACAGGTATTAAGTATAAGGGTCCCAGTGGCACCAAGTAAGAACTAATGCCGCCCAAGCTCATCGACAACCTCTGGCCTCCTGTCCAGGTCTCTGTCTGCCTTCCCTGTAATTATCCTTGGCTCTGTTGCCTTTCCCAGAGTTTCCCGTGTGAGAGATATTACACTGGACCACTTTTCCTGTGAGTTCCTTTTGAACTTGTATGGAATTTTCTGGGGTCCTTGGATTCTAAGGTCAAGAAAATCAGATTCAACTGAAACAACAGTGTGTCCCACTTGATGAGATAATGGTGGGGCATGAATACAAGAGTGTATACAGGTGTATATATACTGAGAGGAAAAAGCCAAAAATAAATGGCTCAAAAATCTCGTCCAAGCCAAAGACTAACTGTTGGGGTCTTATTTAACCCAGTGATGGTGTTGAGCTACTCCAGATGGTGAAGGCACCAGATTCCAACTGCAGCAACCTTCTGATTACAACCAGACAAGGCCTTGTGCTGCTTCGGGGGCAAAATCTTACACCTTACTGGACATTGAGCCTTCAAGGCCTGCGCAGGTTTGCAGTGTGCTTTTTCTCGTGTTTGCTGTTTATCCACTTTCCCATGTTTAAAAATTGTCCAGAACAGTTGCTTGCAATTCTTATATCTGGGGCCACTGCAAGAGAAGTAGGAGAGAATTCTTAGTTTTCCTGTTTTTCTTTTTCACTATTGATTGCTTACTTTGTCCTTATTTGCAGCCAGCCTACTCCTGGATATTTCACTGATGATCAGACGTTAGACTTCCTTCTGCAGATACAGGATGGAGTTGGAATGAAAAAGGTAAAACTTTGGGCCTCAAATCAGTCAAAGCATATGTAAAGTATATACTTTGTGTCCAACCTTCTATGCACAGTGGGGAATAAAAAGAACCTAAAATATGATCTCTGCCTTCAAAGAACTCAAAGCCGCACTGAGTGGGTAAAATGAAAACTCACAATTCCATGCTAAAATTTGTAGCACTGGAAGTCTTTCTAGAATAATCTCCTTCCTATATAGGAGTTTCTTGTTCTGGTTCCCTAGCTTATAGTTAGGCAGTGGGAGCCTTCTGAAATCTCTTGGCGGGGAAAAGCAGGTATAAAGAAATGTAGCACTTTAGCACACAGCTATACCTAAGATTTCAGAGAAGCCTGTGGTGACTGGGTTTTTATGGGAGATCTTATAAAGGAGGGAAATATAAGCAGGGTTTTTTTTTTTTTTGAAAAGGAGTTTCACTCTTGTTGCCCAGGCTGGAGTGCAATGGCGTGATCTTGGCTCACTGCAACCTCCACCTCCCGGGTTCAAGTGATTTTCCAGCCTCAGCTTCCTGAGTAGCTGGGATTACAGGCGTGAGCCACCACGCCCAGCTAATTTTGTATTTTTAGTAGAGACGGGTTTTCTCCATGTTGGTTAGGCTGGTCTTGAACACTACCTCAGGTGATCCACCTGACTGGGCTTCCCAAAGTGCTAGGATTACAGGCATGAGCCACTGCACCCGGCCAAGCAGGGCTTTTAAAAGCTGAATTGTATTTATGTGGACAGGAAAACATGCCAGGTCAGGGGCGCCAAGACCAGAGGCCCAGAGACAGAAAGGATAGAGCATGTTCTAAGGACACTGAGTAGATCTTTTTGATGTTACATGAAGTTGCATATTGTGAGAATATAGTGATTGGATAGATGACTTTCATTTCTTTAACATTACAGCAGAATTATAATTGATGTTACATTTTGGTTTATTTTCACTGTGAAATATATATCTATCTCTATATATTGCACCCTGTTCCCTGAGAGAGAAAAAGAATTCAACAAACACTTTATCATCACCTCTAACGTGTGCCAACTTCCATGCTGAATGCTGGAGACACAAAATTAATAGAGACAGAGTCACTACCTAGCTCTACCACATGGTGGAAAGTGCTGTTGTGGAGGTTTGCACAGGGGTCCACTGGGAACACAGGGAGCAGATGGAGTGTGGCGAGCTGGAGGGCCAGGGAGGCAAGAGATGCCTCATGTTGGTCAGGGGTTGTGTGTGGAGAATCATGAGGGCAGGGCAGAGGTTTGCTGAATAGATAGGTAAGTGTGGGCTGAGGTGCACTCCCACCAGAGAGATGAGAATGAGGTCAGCTTACAGAGGGCCCCTAAAGCACAGCTGTAGAATCTGGAGGAGGCGTTGGAGGCCATAGGGCTATGTGGTTATGGGCAGAGGACAGATACAGTGATAAAAGCGTCATGTTGGGGAAAGACTTCCGTCAGTGTTATATACAAAAAGCCAATGCCTGTGTATAATTGAAAGGAATTTCCCATACAGATTAGAATTTCACTGGTGCTAGGAGGCTAATGGAAGAAGAGTGTATAGTAGGTACAGTAGGTTGAAGGTGGAGATGCTGAGAGTCTCAGCCTTGGGTTTTAATCCTGACACCACTACTTACCGGAGACCTTGTGCATATTACCTAATCTCGCCTAGCTGCAGTTTCTACATTTATAAAACAGGGATAATAATATTACCTGCCTTCATAGGGTTATTGTGACAGTTAAATGAAATATGTGTTTGAGTAGATAAAAGTTTTTAGTGCAGTGTCTCTAGACTTCCTTTATCCTCAAGACTGCCAAAGGGAATCTTTTTTTTTTTTTTTTTTTTTGAGGTGGAGTCTTGCACTGTCACGTGGGCTGGAGGGCAATGGCGCGATATTGGCTCACTGCAACCTCCGCCTCCCGGGTTCACGCGATTCTGCCTTAGCCTCCAGAGTAGCTGGGATTACAGGAACACACCACCACACCTGGCTAATTTTTTGTGTTTTTAGTAGAGATGGGGTTTCACTATGTTGGCCAGACTGGTCTTGAACTCCTAACCATGTGATCTGCCCACCTTGGCCTCCCAAAGTGCTGAGATTAAACTGCTTGTCTGTTTATCTTTCTCTGCTGGTTCAGAAGATTTTGTCTCTGCCGGGTTGGTTCCAGGAACTTGTGTGATGCAGAGTCTGAGCATAGGCAGAGAAAGGCAAGACTCAGGATCCTGGAAGAGTAGGGCAAATGGTTGTCCAAAGAGGTTAGGTCTTCCACTTTCAGAAGCATGGAGACACTGAGCAGGAAGGAGTAAGGATGCTTGGGCTGGAGGAAACTGGGGAGCTTCTTGGAGAGGCTCTAGATTTGTGAGGCATTTAGGGTGAAGAGCAGACATAAGTGTTGCCAGGATTATGAATTTGGACCCCTTCATCATTATCCCTTGAGAAATGCAACTAGGCAATGAATTCCCTCTTGGATTATTATTATTATTATTATTATTATTATTATTATTATTTGGCTGTTTAAATGGTGCTGCTTTAAATTTGAGACTTTCCTAGCTCCATATGCCACGACACCAAGAGTCAGATCCATAAAGCTGGGACCATCGTGCCCGAGGGCAGCGTTTATGGGGCCATTGTTTCCTGAGTGGGTGCTGTGTTGTGAGGAATAAGGGGCTGCTGTGGGCATCTGCAGAGGGGCTGCTCTGTCTGAGGACTGTCCTAAATGTGGACAATCCCTGTCTCCACATCACTTCCTGTATCTCAGAGCCTCCTTTTCTCACCTGTAAAATGGGGTGGACTGCATGATTTCAATGTCCCTTTCCAACTTGAAAACTTTGCAGTTCTTGAAACTCTATTAAATGGGAACAAGGGCTGTAGAAGCTTAGGTCCTGATCCTTAGCCATTATTCATGCTCTCTGAACACCCAGTTTGCTTGCATCTTAAAAGCTCAACCTGTTAATATTTGTGTTATTTGAATACCTGTTCATTTTTCTATGTGCATTTTCTGGGCCTGCTGGTTTTTTGAGGTCTGGCCATGTTTACTCTCTGTCTTCTCTTTTGTAGATAATGGTTGTGGATGGTGACTCTGGCTCCGTTATTTGGAGTTACAGTGCTCCATGTCACATGAAAGAAACGCCAGCCACCTCAGCAGTTACTTCAGACCAGAAGTCTGTCTTCCTCTTCTGGGCCGAAGGGCTGTCACCTGCATCTCCCAATTCCGTAAGTGAGCCTGAGAGGGCCCCTTTTTCATTTTGTCAGACAGCAGCTGCTGTGTAGGGCTGACTGCATTCTGAAGATGTTATTTGACCCATCACTTTCTAAGGGGTTGGAGTAGAAACAAGTCAGCACTTGCTGGAGAAAAGCAGGAACCCTGTGTCCTCCTGAACCACACCTTTGCCTTTTAGTAGAGAACGTGAATGCTGACAACAGCTCCTAACTGCTGGCTACTGATAGTTGGAGGCTAAATAAAGAATAAGTCCTCCCAAGACACTAGATCCAAATTTACAGATAATTCGTATATGCTGCAGTTGTTGAAGAGGAGAAATCATTATGACTGGTCTGGAGTGGGCAGAGAGAATTTCATGGAGGGGTAAGGCTGGGCTTTGAGGCACATGCCCTGAGACTGAAGGAACAGGGATAGGGGAGGGTGGCCAGCAGTTGGAGAGGGACATTGACCAGATAAAACTGAGAGGTCATTTGGGAAACTATGGGACAGAAGGTCTGACACCTAGAAGGCAGATTTTAGAAAGTCTTAAATGTTACACTGTAGTCTTTTCATGGGGTTGATGAGGCAGGGTGCCACCTGTAATAGGTACTTGGGAGTTTTTAGTAAGACTCACGCTGACTTAGTTCAATGAAACACATCTTGACTCAGCACTTTCTGTGTGCCAGGCACTGTGATCTCTGTAGGGACCTAAGGATAAACTGAAAGTAATCTTGGCCCTCTAGAGAAGACAGATGGTCCACGGATAATGGGGGGAACCTGATGGAGGCAGGATCCTGAATTCATCAACCAGGCTCAGCCAACAAGTCAAGCAACTTTTCTGAATTAATGAAGATGCTAATATATTCCCTCATTTGAGGATCAGATTTACCTAAAATATAGATCATATTTCTAACTCTGATATGCCCTAACGTGTGACCATGGGCAATTTATCTAACATTTTAACTTCCTCCCCTGAATATAAGGGGACTTCAGAAAGTTCATGGAAAAATGGAATTAGAATATAAAAATAAAAAATATGAACTTTATTTCTCAACATAAGCTCCATAAAGTTCAAGACACTTGTAACCACTGATACCAGCCATTTAGTCTATCCCCAAAGAACTGAGGGTCTTGGGAATTTAACCATGTCAATGCAGTCTTTTTTTATATTATAAACTGAAGAAAAATGAGAGCCCTTCAAAGATTTTTTTAAGATTCGGAAATTAAAGAAAGTCACAAGGAGCTAAATCAGAAGTGTAAGGTGGATGCCTCATGATTTCCCATTGAAACTCACAAAATTCCCTTGTTTGATGAGAGTAGTGAGTAGGAACATTGTTGTGGTGGAGGAGAACTCTGGTGAAGCGTTTCCTGGTGTTTTTCTGCTAAAGCTTTGGCTTTCTCAAGCACTCTCATTTTAAGCAGATGTTACCATTCTTTTTTTTTTTTTTTGAGATGGAGTTTTGTTCTTGTTGCCTAGGCTGGAGTGCAATGGCGCGATCTCGGCTCACTGCAACATCTGCATCCTGGGTTCAAGCAATTCTCCTGCCTCAGCCTCCTGAGTAGCTGGGATTACAGGCATGTGCCACCATGCCTGGCTAATTTTGTATTTTTAGTAGAGATGGGGTTTCTTCATGTTGGTCAGGCTGGTCGTGAACTCCCAACCTCAGGTGATCCGCCCTCCTCGGCCTCCCAAAGTGCTGGGACTGGGATGTTATCATTCTTTAGCCCTAAAGTCAATAAGCAAAATGCCTTGGGCAGCCCCCAAAAACATTGCCATGACTTTTGCTCTTGGCCATTCTACTTTTTCTTTGACTGGACCACTTCAAAATGACCACCTCTTGGTAGTCATTGCTTTGATTGTGTTTTGTCTTCAGGAGCATACTGGTAAGGCCACTTTTCATCTCCTGATACAGATCTTCAAAGAAATGCTTCAGGGTCTTGATCCCACTTGTTTAAAATTTCCATTGAAAGCCCTGCTCTTATCTGCAGCTAATATGGGCCAACAGTTTTGCCACCTGTCCAGTGGAAAGTTTGCTCAACTTTAATTTTTCAGCCAGAATTATGTAAGCTGAACCAGTTTAGGTGTCTTCAGTGGTGGCTGTTGTTTGTGCTGTTAATCACTGGTCCTCTTCAGTTAGGGCATAAACAAGATTAATTTTTTTCTCACAAATTGATGAGGATGGTCTGCCATTGTGGGTTTAATCTCTGACATCATTTTGTCCCTTATTAAAATGAGTTATCCACGTCTAAGCTGCTGATTTCTCTGGGGCATTGTCACCATAAATTTTTCATGAAGCATCAATGATTTCACCATTTTTCCACCCAACATTCATCATAAATTTGATGTGTGTTCTCGCTTCAATGTTTTGGCAGAATTCTTCTTACTTTGTTAGGGGCTCTTTTCAAACTGATGCCTCACTCTTCTTGCTGCCCCGGACTAGCTGCTGTTCAGGCATGTTATAACAAGTTAGTATGAGTTTACTTTGGTGCAAAAAAATTTTGAAGTCCATGCATAGTTTTTTTCACAATCTGCATTTCCACGAACTTTTTGAAGACCCGTTGTATAATAAAATGAGAATATTGGACAAAATAAATCTCAAATGTATTCTTCTATAAATAACTACAAAGCAAAGCCATGTTACAAATGCTTTAATAGAGGTATAAGTAAGAAGTTTACATGGAAGCACAAAAGAAGGGAGATGTTAATTTTGCCTGGGGTGATAAGAAAGCTTTTCCTCAAAGAGGGGGCATTCAAGGTGGGCACCTAAGGACGAGAAGTGTTTTAATGTGTGGAGCTGGGTAGAGAGGATGGTTAGACAGTCTAAGGGGCAAATAAGATTAACAATGGTTAGGCAGAGTAAGATGAAGCGTGGATTTAGGGTAATGATCAGACATTTCTGTAGCATGAGGTGGACAGGTAAGTCATTGCAGCTCAGTCTGGAAAAGGCATATTTTGCTTAAGTGGTATATGACTGTGGTTTTCATGCTAAGGGATTTGTGCTTCATTCCGTAGGCAGTGAGGAAGGTGTTTGGCTGTTTTCTTGTCACGTTAGCTGGGCTGGAGATCTGTCTCCTCATACCTGGGATCCTAAGGGTGTGTGGAAAATGCCCTCTTCTGCTTTGTGGGCATGTGGTGAGAGTGAGGTTGCGAGTTTCCTGCTCACACTTCTCCTCACTTGGGGACTTCTTCCCATGCTGTGATATGGAAGCAGGGGTAATATTCATCCCTGAGAGCTTCCATTTCCTCTACTGCAGGAGGCCCAAGGTAGTCCCAGGGGAGGAGAGGCACTCTGGAGGCTCTGGAGAGCAGCTACTTGCTAGCCCATGGGTGTACTGTGCTTTAACAACCGCATGGCTGCGCACTCATGAACCTGCCAAGTCTCAAGTCCTATTCCTGCACAGAAGTCATACTGACAAAGATAGTCCCAGTGTGCATTTATTCTGCTGTAGAGAGTTTGAAGACTGACACTCAGGCCTTGGAACTTTTGTTTTATAATTGATGATTTGCCTTGGTCTGGTCAACATCCCATTCATTTCAGAAACAGATAATATTTTTATAATTTTTAGACTGATGCTTGCAATTGGCTTTGACACCCAGTGAAAGGAAGTATCTTTGGCTCACTCTGTTTTCATAAATAGATTACAACTCCACAAAGCCCCATCTGCTGCAAGGGATGAACCAGTATTCCAGCACTTCCATGGGGAGAAGACTGGGAAGTCCCCATGTCAGATTCCTCTCTGGGGTCATACACATTGCCTTTCTTTTTCTTCTTTCTTTCTTTCTTTTTTTTGAGACTGAGTCTTGCTCTGTCACCCAGGCTGGAGTGCAGTGATGCAATCTCAGCGCACTGCAAACCCCGCCTTCTGGGTTCAAGCAATTCTCCTTCCTCAGCCTCCTGAGTAGCTGGGACTACAGGCATGTGCCACCATGGCCAGCTATTTTTTTTTTTTTTTTTGTATTTTTAGTAGAGATGGGGTTTCACCATGTTGGCCAGGATGGTCTCGAATTCCTGACCTCAGGTGATCTGCCCACCTCAGCCTCTCAAAGTGCTGGGGTTACAGGTGTGAGCCACTACGCCTGGCCTTTCTTTCTTTTCTTACAAGGGAGAAAGCTTTTTCCAGCTGTAGATAGTGGTTTGAAAGAGTTAGTGATTAGTGTTTTGAGCTCTTTGAAATATGTCTCTTGTATATGGGAGTTTCTTTCAAACACATTCTTGTAGTTAGGATCAGGCATTAGCATCTGAGAGGAATGAGTAAACCATTTTCTCCTCTGATTTTTCATCTTAGGACTGTCATGTGTGGGAATGTAGAGTTACCTTTGCTCTTTCTTTTTTGCGGCTCATTGTCAGGGTATCATCCTAGGAACTGAGCCACCTAGCCTTCACCACCTTTACCTACTGCATCCCACGTTCCCCTCCATCCTTCTGGATCTGGCCAACACCACCGGCACAGTGACAGCTTCAGAGGGTGAGTCCCAGTGCCAGCAGGAGTCTGTGTATGCAGACGGTGAGAGCGTATGTGCTGGCTGTGTGTGAAGAGACCATTGCCCCACCCAGGGAAGGAAGGATGTGTGCTTCTCAGACGACAGCAGGGCACTTTCCCTGGTGCTGCTGGTACCTCGGGCTTTGCTGGAATCCTCCTTCTGGGTGGAAGCACCAGGCTCGTGGGGTGAGAACCCATATGCTCTGAATGTGGAGGTGAAAGTGTGTCGCATTCCAAAGGGTCTGTAAGGTGGTGATTCATGCAGCCACTCCTTCAGCAGACATTAATTGAGCATCAGCTGAATGCCAGGTGCTGTGCCAGGCGCTGGGACTACAAATAAGACTAGTTTCCTGACCCTCTTGGAGATTAGGATTTGAAATTAACTGTGGAGGACATGATGGAGATAGAGTGTGTTTTGCCAGGGCATTGATTTAGTGAAAACCTTTTTTTTTGAATAGTAACTATGAACATTGCATAGAAATTGGAGAAAGGGGAAAAATCAAAGGAAGAAAGAAAAACTGGCCATAATCTGGCCACTCATAACCACGATTAACATTTTGAAGTGTTCTTCTACTTTGCATATCTGTCTAAATAACACTGTAAACAAAATGGGATCCTATATGGGAGACCCTCAACTCAGGAAACCAAAGCATTGGGATCGCAGCCTCTCGTGCCTGCTAGTCTAGGTTGTCTGGTAATCTCCTTCTCAGCGATTCCTTGCCTCATGGAGTCTGCTGTTCCTGTTGGGGGGTCAGGGAGTGCAGGAGTGGGAGAAGACCAGATGGCCACATCTCCTTTCTTTCTTTCCACATTCTCTTGCTAATTATGGACTTGGCTGTCTGCTTATAAACTCACTGGTCTTGGGCTGCAGCTGGTGCTTATAGCTCTCGATTTATTGGGATACATGGAGAAGAACAGCTTACCTGGAACTTGCAGGCACACCTGTCCACTGGCTGAGGGGTAGGGGTAGGGAGGTATGTGTGAGCTTGGGAAATCCTGTGATTGGATCTGAGTGAGCTGTTTTTCTTTCAACAGCAGCATAAAATATTCAGTGAACATTAAATAATTGTAATTAAGAATCTGGACACCATTTTTATTACAACTTGTATTTTAAAGATGAGGCAAAATAAGCACTGGCAAGGTAAATCGCTTCTGTGACCGTGGACTGGCAGTTTGGGAATTCTCAGGCTCCCTAGTGTTTCGGGCTTACTTTTCTCCTGAATTCTTGCCATAGGGGGCAGATTCTCTCAGTTCCCAAGGTGGGGTTTTTTGGAAATAGCTTCAGAGGAGTAAAGGTGCAAAGACCAGGAAGAGTGCGCTGCTTTACCGACATCCAATTCTTCCCCTCTTTGTACCCGTGGGCCGGCTCACTGCCTTCTATTTGTTCAGTGCTCAGTACATTTCCTGTGTGAACTAATGAGTAAATAAATGTATTGTTGGACCAAACCCCTCTCCTGTTAGTAGACAGTATGTGTCCTTGTTAACTGCTCTTGTTTTTGTCCTTCCTCAGTTGGAATTAACGACCTCTGGAAAGATGCCTTTTATGTTACCAGGACAACAGGGCCAACCTCTGAAGGCCGTCCAGCCGCCCTGGTGGTCAGCAAGCTTAGTCTACGGTGGGCACTGATGGAGGGCCAGATGGCCCAGCTACAGGAGTCCACCCCCAAAATTGGCCGTGGGGAGCTGCGAAGATTTCTTTCTAGGATCAAATTTGTTGAACCTCCTTACGAGGTGAGTGGCTGCTGAAATGTTGTTACTCTTGAGGGTTTAGGACAGATACTACCAATTCCAGCTTTGTCCTTTATAAAGGAGGGAGAATGGGGAGTTTCTTGAATAGAAGGGTATCAAGACAGTTGTTTTGGACCAACACTTATCTCCTATGGATGCCTTCTGACCGTGAAGAAATGGTTTTCAGTTGTTTTCAGCTGGAAATAATAGCATCTTCCTTAGGGGACATTTGACAATGTAGGGTCATGGTTTTTATTGTCCCAATGACTGACATGGGTGGATACGACTGGTATTTTCTGGATTGGAGCTAGTGATGCTGACATCATGCGGGGCTTGCAGCAGTTACATACTCAAAGAATCATCTTGCTCAGATGCTAATATTCTCTCCCCACCCCTACTCCCAAGAAATGCTATAGTCTAGTTCAAAGTTCCAAAGCTTAATCATGGAAAAGGACAACGTTTCTGGGCCTTTCTGGAAGGAGGAGATGTTTACAGGCTATTGAGGCTAAAGAAAAGGGCAGGAAAGTAGAGGAATATTCTGACCTTTAGTTTTCTTCCTTTTTTTTTTAACATCTCTACCATGAAAAACAATAAAGTCACCACTAACTCTTTTTCCATAGATCTAGTCTGATGGAATCTTCAGTTGCAGAAGAAGTGAACAGAGTGGATCCCCTCTCTACTCTCTTGTCACTGTAAAATCTGGTCTGTGGAGAGAAGACTTCTTCATCCTCATTTTACCACCTCCCTGATGGTCGTAAAGCACTTGGGAAGGCATGATGGAGTACTTTGACAACAGCATGATCTATTTGGCTGGGGCGTCTTACCTACCTTTTCAGTTCCTGCATTAACCCCCTCTAGGAACTCTGCGTAGACCGTTTGGAAATGTGAATCTCTTAAGTATTTTATTTTTTTGGTATGTCTAATTTATGAACTCTTGCTGGGAAAGCCAGTGAAGTCTATGACTAGGAAACATTTTGTTGTGTGTTATGCCGTGTGTGTGTATTTTTTAATGTTATGGTGAAGTTCTTTTCCAGGTATGTCCTAAGCTTCAGGGATCCGGTTTCTTGTCCTTCTGAAATATATCTGGTTTGTTTGGTCATTCTGAGACTTCTAGATGCCCTACCTCTGATTTTGAGGGCTGCTTACTTCTCTCCTTATTCTTTCCCACCTGTTCCTTAGCTACTTCCACACTGTAGACAGAGTGAGAAAGATTTGTAGTGGAAGACTGAGTTACCCATCACAGCATTTTCATCTCTTTTAATATCCTGTTTCCTTAGGTTTTTCCATCCAGTGTCTATTAAGTGGCTGCAAGAATAACCATATTCCTATCATAAGGGGAGCAAGAGGATGTAGTCTCAGTGACCCACCTCTGACCAAGTCCGTATGTTGTGTTATATGTGGTTCTGATGGTTCTGCCAGTCACGATCAGAAGTGTATGTGTGCATGCTGTCTTCAACTTAGAGGAGAACTGGAAGTCAGGAGCCTTTGATGTCCTTATCCTGCTGTATCTCTTCTCTGCATTTTTTCTATAGGGCATCCTCCATAGCTCCTCTCACTCTGCTTTCTCTTCTATTCAGGGATATGTTTCTGGACTTTTGCTTCTGCCACTTGAGTCTAGGATGCAACCGTTTTGTCCTGCATCTCTCCTTTCCTGTAGAGCCTTTGAAGCATTGTATTTTGGGGAAATTCTTCTGTAAATACTACAACTTTTATAAATGGTTATTTATAATTATCTCCAGTGCTTACTTCTCTTTTCTTCTGTATAAATCTGTTACTTCAATTAAGTTCTCCTCTAAACTTTTAGGTCATGTGTATATGGCAGAAAAGTCAATGTTAACGGGCAGAAAACTGCTTCTTAAATAACCTGATAGGTCATGCCTGAGTGCAACTCAGGTTCTTTCTTTACCTGGGCTTGTATCTTTTTTTTTTTTTTTTTAGATGGAGTTTTGCTCTCGTCTGTCAGGCTGGAGTGCAATGGCACGATCTCGGCTCACTGCAACCTCTGCCTCCTGGGTTCAACCTCCACCTCCCCAGCTTCAGCCTTCTGAGTAGCTGGGACTATAGGCATCTGCCACCGTGGTCAGCTAATTTTTTTTTTTTTTGTATTTTTGGTAGAGACAGGGTTTCATCATGTTGGCCAGGCTCTTGGCCTCAGATGATCTGCCCGCCTGGGCCTCCCAAAATGCTGGGATTACAGACGTGAGCCATTGCACCTGGGCGGGCTTGTATCTTTTAACTTGTGTTAGTAAAGGGATTCTAGAAAATTATGAAGTTCAGATTTAAAGGGATATGTGTTAATTACCCACTGACAGGCGTTATGACATAACAGGAGGTTGGTAGCAATAGATCCAACAGGCGTGTTGCCTGGGCTGCAGATTGGCCTTAACAGGTTTCTGGGTGCCTCTACCTTAAGATTCTCAAGGCAAATTTGGTTTCAATAGTTTGGAAGTCATCTTGGCGGTCCAGCTTGACTTTAGGGGATTAAGAAGATACCCTAGAGTATGGGAATGATTCCAGATAATTTTGAGGATTTGAATCTACTTGAGTATAAGGGCCTGGGACCTAGTTTGGTTTAGTATAGAATTTTAAGGATTAATTTATAGGCAGCTGAACACCCAAAACTTGGATGGTGGTCCTGTGGTCTGGCTGGGCTGTCCAGGCGTAATCTGGTTCTTTGTCACGTTAAGGCTTTCTGGGAAGCAGCCACTCTATGCAGGAGTGAAACATGAAGTTGTTTACTGAGGACCTGTTTTGGTGGGATTGTGTGGGCGGAGGACTGCGTTTATACAGAGTACATACGAGAGAGAGATGAGAGGAAGCTAGAAAAACATAATGTCCCCGAATTCTTCATGGTGTATGTGCAAACTAACTTGACATAGATTCTTTTGACTGCAATAAGTTTGAATCTGTCCTTGCCAAACAACATTATAAGCTTAGTTTTCTTCTTCCTCTTGCAGCTGGTACAGAAAGGTGTAAGTGGTGGCTGAAAATTGAGGAAGCTGCATCTGACCAATGTGGGTGCTGGTTTCTTGTGAAATGTGTCCCTAAACCTTCTTCTCCTTGCAGGTGGCCACCTACCCAGATGTCTAAAATAGGAAATGCTCCTTTCTTTCTCTAATCTTATCATGGGGTTGCCGGCAAAGCCAATATGACCACTACTGAGAAATAGTAATGACTTCTGCAAATGCCAGGGTCTTCACCTCTTCCTTCCCTTAAAAACCCTCCCTTTTCCTTAGACCCCGTTTTTGCCATCCCCCAAATGTGTGGTGTGGTGAAACGAATCCCCCTGAATGTGAATTGCTATCCTTATTGCCCTTATTGAAGAAAAGCCAGCTGGTATATTGTCAGGAAGCACTATTTAAAATGTGAACTGTTACAGAGTAAATAAATACATACTCTATGGGAATATACTTGTGTGCCATTCTCATTCTTCTTAGCCATCAAGGATGGTTTGTTTCCCCGTATGGAAAAGAGAACGGGCAAGTAGATGGGTGGCATTCTTTATGGAGGAAATAATAAGGTACATTTCTCAGAAGGGATGAAAAGGTGGGATCCAGAGAGGAGCCTATGTCCCCTTGTTCACTGGGAAGTCCCTGGTATGACTGTCCACTGGAGAACCACAGTCCCATCTAAATAGCCTTGGTAAGCTGTTTCTAGAAGTGACCTTGACCCTGTGTGCTGTTGGTACTTTCTTGTGTTAAACCACTCTCCTAAGGGGTCCTGGCTCAATATTTAATAACACTTTTACTGGGTACCTGCTGTGTGCATGAAGGACACTGCCCCAGGCAGTGTGGAAAACCTCTGTGCTACATGGGAAAGCACTCAGGGCTGCTTCTGTCTTCCTGTCTGTGACTTCCAGAACAATTGATGTGTACCGTGGAAAGCTGAGCTACAGTCATGCTACCATTAACTTGCTTACCTCCATTTCTCCAATTTCCAGGGGGATAACTAGATTTATCAGACCTTTAAGGACAGGAAGTGTTTTCTGCCCCTGTTTTTATCTCCATGGGTTAGCCCAGAACCTGGCGCAGAAGCTATCAGTAAAGGAGAGGAGGGAATTCTGGATGCGTGAGATGTGGGGTGGGTGAAACGAGCTGTAGAGGAAAAGACAGCAGTGGCACCCAGGCATCCCTTAGGACTTAAAGATAACCCATATTTATAGCCTCTAAAAACCATGCTCAAGAGACGGACTTTGGCTTAAGCAAATGTTGATAATCAGTAAACATGTAAGGTGGGGCTCAAGCCTACCTCCCAAATCCACTCTCCTAACACTGCTCTTCCTCTACAGATGACCTAACCGCTTCTTTCAGCTCCTGGCTGGCCCCTCGTGGAAATCCCTTGTTCTGCAGCTCTGAGTAGAAGTCGACTCCTTCAGAGACAGAGTGGATGGGCTGATTATGATACTGGTGGTAGCCGGTCAAAGGACCCACAGTGGGGGCTGCACATGACAACCGCCGAGGGAAACACTGGTGGTGATGCGGTAGGCAGTTCGGGTTTTCCTTGAAGCTCTTACAATGCTTGCACTTGAACTCCAGCACCATCCTGGTGTACGTGTTGAAGGTGGTGACAGCTGACGCCATGCAGCAGGTGAAAGAAAGCCAGGCCATACTAGGGACAAACGGTACAAAGTGAGAATAGGACTCTCTTGAGAGAAAAATGGCATGACCTCTTCCTACTGGTGGACTAGCCTAAGGCCTTGTAGGGATTTAGGAACTTTCTACCATGTTTCAGGTAAAGAACTGTGGGAAAAGAACTTACTGCTTTCTAAAAAGAGAATGACTCATGTAGTCCTAATATCAGACAAGAAGCTTAATAGATTTGTTTTCACTGAATTGATGAGTTGTTGGTGCCATGCCCTTTTCTGTCTGGTGTGCCTATTGTGTGTGTGTGTTTCTGTGTGTGTTAGGACTCCTATTTCCCAAGCTGCACTGACCCTTATAAAATCTCTAAGATTCCCTAGGCCTGTAGTTATGCTGTAGGCAGTGGATATAACCTACCGTATGCCCTCCCCCTCCCATCTCAACACACACACACACATACACACACACAGATGCGTGCGCGCCCCCTGCCAAAGATGTCCCCCCACTCGGATGCTGGGAGAAATCATCCGTCTTCCATTTTCCTTTGTTTTGAACATAGCAGTCTTAGGGTCAGGGTCCACAAAGTTGAGCCTCTGAGAGTCATTCAGGAAAACATTTACTACAAATCAGGAGGGATTATAGGTCGTACTAGTGGAATTTGCTTCATATGAAAACTGTGGTTTTGGCTTAAGGGAGTTCGTAATGGATGGGATGTGAGCTGGAGATTAAGAGAATCTGGATGGATTCAAGAAAGTAAAAGCAGACGCTAGAGAACCATATTAAACACATTCCTGAAAACTTGGAAAGTCAGATCCCTAAATCTCCCTGTGGTTCTGGGAAGCTCAGGAAACAGGAAGTTTTGTGAGGTTAGGGAGGGATTTCATGAGGACAAGTGATGGTTAAAGCCAGGCCGCATGCAGGCACTGTGTGTTCATATCTGCTGCCTCTGACAAATGCAGTAGGTTCAGTCTGGGATGCTTCTGGGAGTTGATTGACGGGTGTTGCCTAGCCTGAGCTCTACAGCTGTAATGCCAAGAATGTCCTGAAGACAGTCAAAAGGTGAGAAATGCTGGATCTGAGAACTGCATTGAGCTGATGCCCTGGCTGGTGGAGTAGACTCAAGACTCCCAAATCAATAGCACAGATTGTACCACTGGAAATTGGATAGGGCCTCACAACAGATGTGCAGGCTTCCTTCTCTGCGTGGAAACTTGAGCCCATCACTGTGTCTTTTCAGTGCACTGAAAGTACTTAGCACTTATCTCAGGCGGTAAATATCAGTACAGGTTGGCAACTTCCCGTGAATAAAGAGCGCTCCTTAAGGGAGAAAGTAAAGAGCTCTCAAAGATAACTTGAATGTGTTGCTTTGTGATGGTTGCTGTTGCTCTAAGAGAAATCTAAAATGACCCCTTAGTTCTTTAAGGGTTGGAGAGTGGCTGTGGTAGTGAAGTTTTATTTCCAACACAGTTCGGTAGAATAAGAACAGATATAGGAGGAAGTGAAGAGGAGAGGAGTAAGCCATTGACAGAGAATGCAATTCAATCCAAATTTCAAAGCAATTTCTTAATTTCTCTGTCCTCTAATACCTTGAATTATATTTAAAAAAATACAGCACATTTCCATAAGGCCTACAAAATCAGTCTTGTTTCCCCGGGGTGACATATATACCAGATGAGGAGGCAACTGCCACAGCTAATGAGCAGGGAAACTGGACAAAACAACATCCTCCCAAGACAAACCCGAGGAATCCTCCCTGTACTCTCTCAGAAGGCAGGGAAGAATGGATGTGTCCTGATGATGCAGCCCTGTGTGAAGTTCACAGACTCCTGGGATGAGGGATGAGGAGAAGGCAGGGCGACACCCAATAAGCATCTAGCTGAGGGTAGAAAATCTCATGAAGGTTGGCTGGACAAGGGCTACAGAGGTTCAGGAGATGACAGCACTTACTAGAAGGCCCAGCCATAATTCCAAACATGTGGTCTCCAGTCTTCTGGACCCAAGTTGGCAGTTGCCTGGAAGACTTGTGAATACATCATGTGGGCCACCATTCCCAAGAGACCTATGGAGGAAACAGGAAGGTAGAGCCCTTAGAGAAAGGCTTTCATGCCATCTGTCAGTACAATTTTGGAGCATCCTTCTCCAGGTACAGCCTCTGTTGGAGTAGTCCATCACCCTCTGCTACCACATTTCCCGAAGACTCATCCACAATGGGGGCTTTTCCTTAAATGCACATCTTTGTAATAGGTGACCCCAGACTGTAGGCTGAGAGCTGTGGAGAAAGTCCCTGAGTCAATGCTGCACCCAAGGCCACTGCACCCCACCCCTACTCCTTCCTACCCACACCCCAATGTTGGGTTAATTCTTCATCTTATATATGCGTCTCTCACTTTATCCAATGGAGACTGGTCTTCAAAAGCTGTGTATATGTCACAACTGAAAAGTAACCCAAACAATAGATTGTACATATTGAGAAAGCTTGCAAATAAAGGAACCTAGAGGTAAATCATTTTGTAAAGCACATGGTGATCCAATATACAATTTCATGTGTCACTTCAATTTAAAATTAAAGATGCCAGGGCCGGGCGTGGTGGCTCACGCCTGTAATTCCAGCACTTTGGGAGGCTGAGACAGGTGGATCATGAAGTCAGAAGTTTGAGATCAGCCTGACCAACATGGTGAAACCCTGTCTTTATTAAAAATACAAAAATTAGCCGGGTGTGGTGGTGCATGCCTGTAATCCCAGCTACTCGGGAGGCTGAGGCAGGAGAATCACTTGAACCTGGGAGGCGGAGGTTGTGGTGAACCGAGATCGCACCGTTGTACTCCAGCCTGGGCAACAAGAGCGAAACTCCATCTCAAAAAAAAAAAAATTAAAGAGGACTACTATCTCCATTCTTTATACTGTCTTTGGGCTCCTTCTGGGCAAAGACTCATGCCCTCCAGCCAGGGTTTCAGAGGTGGCCAGGGCCAATCACCTTCTCCCACTCCAGGAGCAACTCACCCGACAGGACAGAGGAAACAGCAGCAAAGGCGCTCAGTTTGAGCCCGCAGGCAGGGTTCCCAGTCAGTAGCAAGTCCGTTAGTAGCAGGAGGAAGCTGATGAATTGAAGTCCGATGTAGGTGATCTGCGTTCCCAGGGATAACCAAAGGATTTCTGCCAGAAACCAGAGGAAGAGGGAACGCTCACCCTGACAGTTAAAAAACTGAACAAGTAGTGAGCATAGGATGCCTAGTAAGGAGTTAAGATCCTAGCAGCATCTGAGAAGGGGAGAATGAGGCACAGGGGAAACCAGTGAGGAACATTACTTCATTTCCGGTTCTTTGACATCACTCACAGCTTGCACTCCATAACCAATATATATACTCAAGTAAGCTTGACTGACTGTAAATACTGTTAGGGAGATTTGAGAAGAAATCATCAAATTTTCATAAATCCTGCAGGGATATAATGTTACTCTAGTTATTTTGTCTTTTTCGTCATTTAATTTTGGGATGGTTCCCTCCCTCCCTTCCTTCTTCACTCCTTTCCTTTCATTTTACAATCATCATCATCATCATCATCATCATGGAGGAAAAGGAGGAAAAACCTAAGCCTTCCTACATGTTACTTGGCAGCAAGAGTAGGTTACTGCTGTTGGTGGTTTTCTGTGTGTGAATCTTATCCCCTCTGTTCTGTTTTTGCATTCCTGCATGTGAATAAAAGTCAGCTCAAAGAGGAATTTGTGTCGCCCTGTGGGTCTCAGAAGAGAAAAGCGGAAGATCACAGTGCAGTTTAGATCCAGAGAGGCCCAAGTCAAGGGTAACTACTGTAAATTCCTTATCAGACACATACTTGCCACAACGCCCCAAGGGAGGGTAGGGGAGGGAAGCCTCCTCCATCAACCGCTTCCCTCCAAATCGGAGAGTGGGGTGACATGAGCCTTGCAACGTGGCAAATTCCAGTAGTCCTTTCTCACCTCTCTCGGTTGGTGGTGTGAGTTCAATGAAACTTCGGCACCTCTCCCCTGAAACATATGAGGTACAACATCACAGAGCTGCTCCCTGGGATGCTTGGGATGAAAGCCTTCCCCACCCCATACCTGGCACTGCTCCCTCTCCTCTGACAGCACCTGCCCCACATAAAGCAGGAAAGCAGGAAAGAATGCCTGGGTGAATGAATGGCACAGCCAAGAGTCAGCCCAGATTAATTTCTCTCTCTTCAATCTCTGATAATGCAGAAGATGTTTCCCTGAGAGCGTCTACATAGGTTAATGTTCCCATTTCCCGTGTCCAGAAGAGTTAATGATCTTAGTGTAACTAATACCTTTTGCTGCTGCCGTACCACTGGACCGAAGGGCTCTAAAGTATTTCCAGGACTGGGGATGGAGCAGTGCTAAGTGGTATAATAACAAATATAAATGTAAATATACACTTTTTAAAAATTCCTCTTCCATCTCCCTTTTAGCTCAAATAGGGAGAAGTGGCAGATAACAAATTGTTCATGATTCTGAGCATTAGAAAAACTTCACTACCAGATGCTTTCTTCCCAGGCCACAGAGTCACCTTTCAGTGCTCTGGGCAGGGAAGAGGAAGTGTCTTCAGCTCATTCCTGCAAACCTGAGGAACACACATGGACCAGCACCTGCCTGCTTTGCTAGTGAACACTGAGGGGCAGGAGACCCAGCAGGTCTGCCTTCAGCTCCTCGAGAGGGCTCCCTTAAATGATCTAGTTACCACCCTCGTTGGCTTCGGTTCCCCTACTTTTAAATGGTAGCAGTAATACTTAGAATGAGAAAACACTTTCGGGCCAGGAAGAGCCTGTAAAGATGATCTACTGTGATGCTTTCGTTGCGTAAATGAGCAAATCAAGGCCTATAGAAACAAAGTTCTTTGTATGAGGTCACAGTTGAGCAGAGCTAGGGCTTTCCTGCAATATTCCTGTCCCTTCGTTTTGTTTTTAAACAGCAATTCTAGCTCACTAGACTGGAAGGTCTCATAATGGGAAAGGTCTAAATGAAACTTTTAAGGTTAATTCTATTTTTTTTTTTTTGAGATGGAGTCTCACTTTCTCAACCAGGCTGGAATGCAGTGGTGCGATCTCGGCTCACTGTAACCTCCACCTCCCGGGTTCAAGCGATTCTCCTACCTTAGCCTCCCGATTAGCTGGGACTACAGGTGCACGCCACCACACCCAGCTAATTTTTTGTATTTTTAGTAGAGATGGGGTTTCACCCTGTTAGCCAGGATGGTCTCGAGCTCCTGACCTCGTGATCTGCCCACCTCGGCCTCCCAAAGTGCTGGGATTACAGGCGTGAGCCACCATGCCTGGCCGGTTAATTCTATTTTTAACATGCTATTTTGAACCAACAAGTCTACTAGAGAGGGAGGAAGTGAAAAGCCAGAGGACTTTCAACCTCATGAAAGGGCACTAGACAGAGGTGGAAGGTTCTGTGCTGGGAGGAGGGTGAGGCCCACTAGGGTGTGGCAGTGCTGCACTTCCCAGGGCGGCCCCAGCTCTAAGTGGGCCTACCTGGTTTCCATGCCTGCATTAGATCCCTTGCCCACCCTGACCCCATTGCTCTTCCATCCCAGAATGTAGGCTACCTGGTTCTTCCACAATTTCCTCACAGGATAGCCACATGCCACTCCGGAAGCTCCGGAAGGAGAAGCGGTCATCCCCAGTCTCCCAGCTGTATTGTACCACCTCCTGGGTGGATGTGTTGGTGACATCTCCATCCAGGGACACTGGCATGTCAAAGCACTTGGCTGCCAGACCTTTCTCGCACAGGGGCTTGGGCACCTTCTGTGTTCCCACAAACCAGTAGTTGCTGAACAGGGATATTGTCGAGAAGCTAAGTGATAGCATGCTGAGGATGGCAGATAGGCGTGTCCGCTGGCTAGAGAAGGCCTTCGCAAGCTCCATCTGTAATAGACAAGCACAGGTGAAAGGGAAGGGAGCAGGGAGCTTGACTCAGAGCTGCCTCAGAGATGTGGCCATGCTTCCCTGCACTCCCTCAGCTCAAGCCATACTCCTCCAAGGCAGATAGACACAACCCACCTCTGACAGTTTTCTCCAGGGGCTGCATGGAAGCCTGGCTTCAGGAGTGGTCTGGAGCAAGCACCTGGAAAGTCTCAGAAAACCATACCCCAAAATGGGGGCCTCAGAAGCAGGTGTCTCTGACCTTCTCCTTTCCTCCTGTCTCAGTCCCACTCTTTTGAGGCTAGCTACAGAAACTAGAATCCCCCTTCCTCAAGGTGGGTCGTAGAATCCAGAGCCCCTTTCCCCAGAGCCAGCCATAAAACCTAAAAATATTACTCGAACCTTCCCCTGCCTTTCTATGTATAAACTGGCCCTAGAGAAGTTATCTGATCTTGCTTGTTTGACTGTAGGTCAAAAGACTCCCATTCTAGAGAGGGTCCTGCACACTCAGAGAGGCCAAGAAGAACCTAGACAGACAGGCCTTGCTGGGTTTCCTCACTCAGTCTATTAACATTATTAGATCTAATAATAATTAGATCTGTTATTAGATGCAGTGGCTCACACCTGTAATCCTAGAGCCGTAATCCCTCCTGGAGGTGGGAGGATCGCTTGAGTTCAGGAATTCATGACTAGCCTGGGTATCATAGTGAGACTCTGTCTCTATGAAAAATTAAAAAATTAGCCAGGCATGGTGGTGCGTGCCTGTAGTCTAGCTACTTTCGAGGCTCAGGTGGAAGAATCACCTGAGCCCAGGAGGTTGAGGCTGCAGTGAGCCATGATCATGCCACTGCACTCCATCCAGCCTGGGCAACAGAGCTGCTTGTCTCTAAAAAATAAATAAAAATAAACAGACAAAAAACCAGTAGATCATACCCTTTATGTCCAATCATATTTCTATGTGACTGTCCATACTTTGTTGGACCCAAGCATAAAAATAGACAATTCTCCTGCATCTCTGGGTATTCATTCTGAAGGCTCTCATGTCATGTGAAACTACGATCAAATAAACTTGTATGTTTTTTCTCCTATTAATCAGCCTCTTGTCTGTGATTTTCAGTGAAACTTCAGAGGGCAAAGGGAAAGTGTTCCCTTGGCCTCTACAACCACAGGG
This sequence comes from Cacajao melanocephalus, assembly GCA_963573385.1. Taxonomy (NCBI): domain Eukaryota; kingdom Metazoa; phylum Chordata; class Mammalia; order Primates; family Pitheciidae; genus Cacajao; species Cacajao melanocephalus. The sequence continues at coordinate 41,605 of CAUYLG010062748.1, read as the reverse complement.
ATGATACTTCTTCAAGTTGAACCTTACACAGATGTAACTACAGAAAAGCAGTGATTTGCATAGATTGAACGACAGGGGCTCAACGCTGGGCAGGATATGCAGCAATACACAAAGTAGGATAAAGGCGATCCACCAGAGAGGACAAATTAGAATGAGGGATGCAAAAGTCAGAATGAATTGGATGTGAACATGTTAAAATCTTCCATTTCTGCCTCAAATGGTGAGAATGGAATCAACATAGCCTCCAGCTGACAAATCCTAGGGAGGATGTATGTGTGTGGGTATGTACCTTTATGGTGAGTGCCATGATGACCCCACCAACAAAGAAGAGCAGGAGGATCATTCTGAGTAGCCGTGATGGATCTGCCAGCAGCCACTACCTGGAGTTCTTGGACCAGTGGATTGAGCAAGAGACAGTGAAGGTGGATTGCTGCAAATATTGACACTACTGCTGGCCAAGCTCTGTCTACTAAAGTCCTGCCCCTCTGAGGCTCACCCCAAGTCCCAGCTGCTTCAGGGAGGCCCCCTAACCAGCACCTTCCATGGGAAGTGAGGCTTGGATGGGCTTCAAGGACTCTGGTGTATACCTTCTTAATGGTACCCTTTTCACGTTTATTTCTGGTCATGTCTCACTTTCATTCCAAGATTTCAAGCCACCATTAGGTAGCAAATGTGTCTTTGTGATTTTTATCTTTCCTATAGCAACTAGCACAGTATTTTACACATTAGACACTCAATACGAAATTGCTGAGTAAACTGAGGATGTTCTGAATAAGCATCAGATAGCAATAATCTCAGAGGTTATAGAAACTCAATAGTTTATATAAACTTTTAACTTTATATAAAAATGTATAATTAATATAGAAATATAAATATATAAATATATAATTATACGATTAATTGACAAGGCAGTTGATAACTTCTGGAAAAGGTTTGCATAAAGTCTAAACTTCGTAAAAGTGTAGAAAAAAGAATTGGGATCATTCCAAATGTCCTTTGCGGTAATCGTTTTTGGCTTTGTCTCCACTGACAGGTAGTAGCACTGACTCGCTGAGGCATTTGCTTTTGTAGCAAAGTGAGTTATTGGTGTCCTCTTCCCTGCATTATAGATTCCTCTGAAAGGAGTCATAGCAATGAATATTAAACTGGAAACTTCTGGGGGAAACAGATGGATGCTTTGGGGCCTGGAGGATTAAAGAGGGCAGTGAACCTACTGGGATGTGGGGCTATTGAACCCCTTGGAGAGGAGATGGGGCTTATGGTTCTGGGAGAGGTAGCAATCGGGCCCAGCTTCCATCCACTGCCACAGAGACAATAGAATTTCAAATACAAGGTGAATGTGTGGTGCCCGTGTAGGCTGGACACCAGGTATGGTGTCCACACAGCCATGGGTAGGGTGTCGGCAGCCAAGCCCTCGGTTGGTGGAGAGGAACCTGGAGGGCCGTGTCTTCCAGCCTGGTGTATAAGTGCCTGCCTCACAGTGGGGACATGGGGGAGGCTGTCGAAAGGACTGAGGCCCCGGGTGGCTCTGGCTGGAGCCCCTAATCTCCGTGTCATTTTCAGCCTAAGAGAAGAGGAGGGCAAGCTAAAATATGACCAGTATTAGACTGCCAACTTTGTTGAGTGGTGGCTTGGAGCCAGATTTAATTTGACTTAGAAAAGTAATTTGGCAAGTCTCTCGCTTTGTGTTAGAGCAGTTTATACAGTTAAATTAACGCACACCGAACAGAAAAGAAGCCCATGCTTAGTTGCTGACAGACGCTTCTTAAAGTAAACCTTCTTGAGCTTTCTAGGGGATCCTTCATATCAGAATTAATCAGACTTAAATCTGCTTAGCTTAAGAGCCACAAATAAAACCATAGCTAAACGGACAGGCCCATAAATTTCCCTCCCTTATCACCCCCAGCTTAATGTTTCTACATTTAACAGAGAACTTTACCTTAGAAATATAACAGTTTGTTCTTCAGAGTTTCCAAGGACTACGACAGTGCATATTTCAAACAAAGTGCATGTTATTTATGGCAATAAGAAATACACAAAGATCTTATATATATAACAACCAATACACAAAACATGATAAAGGCAACTTCTGGAACGCAATCTGTTAATGTGATTTTACTTTTAAAAGCACTCAACAAATTAACTGCCAAGAATTTTCAGTTCATGCAAGACTCTGGGTGACCTTGACTAAGGACAAAAATTCTGCAGCATCTGGAAGGAGGAAAGATTTTCTATGGCCGGATACTGAAGTTGTATATTGCCCAGTTCCCCTTTCCTAAAATGTTTTCATCTTGGTTTTAGTTATGAAAATCCTATTGGTTTTAGTCATCATTCTCTTACTGTGAGTCATCTTTTCTAATAATTCTTACATGGCTTGAATAAGAAATGGACTTCCAGGTAAAACATCTTCACTAATCATTCTGTGTAAAGACCGACTGAAAGACTTAGGCCATTCTAACTTTTGTAACCTCAGTGTTCATTTTTCAACAACTATTTTCAGTCTGGTTTGGAAATTTGCCTATTGTCACATCAGATTTTAACTTCACACTCAATCCATTTCAAGTTATGCTTGCAAGATTTTAACTCCACATTCAATATACTTCAAGTCATATATATTTGCAAGTTATTCTCCGGGTCATTCAGAAATAAGAAAGAATAATGAACTCCATGCCAAGGTACGCCCACTTTGTGGCACCAAGGTGACAACCAATTTAAGAAAGAGGAAATTTGAAGAAGAATAAAAAAGAGCTTAGACTGAAGCTCAAAGAGATTCCTTCCAGAAGGAGTGTCCACCAGTGAGAGACCCAAGAACCTCATTCAATAATCATCTTGTTGATATCAAATGATAATCTCACTTGAGACTTTCCAAGAATTATCTTCAACACCTATAGTACCTTGTCCTTTGTCACATACTTTACTCCTTTCCCCAAACATGCCTTTTCCTGCTAGGATCCAGATACCTCTTGAATTGGAAAAACAAATCTAATTTTGCAATGGTTTCCATAAAGTGATCCTGAAGAAGTAATGGCCATAAGAGCAATACATATCTTTGTGTATGCAACAGATCCCATGCCAAGGTAACTCTTTACTCTCTAGAAAAGGGACAGAGTGGTTTTTTTCTAACACTCAGGGCCTTAGATCATTAGGAAGTGCGTAGGCATCAATGTATCATCAGTAATCCTTCCATCAACATATATTAACACAGACTAACCCAGAATTAGCATATTAACACAGACTAACCCAGAATTAGCATAGGCTAGGAAGGACAACAGATTGATGAGGCAGGCACACTTCTTAAAATAACCAGGTACAAAATAGCTGTAGACTGCATCTCTTGAGCAATAAGAGGGGAAGCTGGTTACCTTGGCCATGGTCAGTGTCTTGCAGCTTGTGTGGAAGAACCGAAGGATGCCATCTGCACTCCAAGTCCCTTTGGTTTACTGTTGCAAGAGTGCAAACTGTCTTCCCACCCTTCTCCCTCTCCTCCCACCCTCCCCTTCTATCTCATATTCTTTGGAGTGCCTCATGATTAAATGCTGCCTACAGGGAACATGGGCATTTAATAATTGACAAGGCAATCAGAGCCCAGCTGTTCTGGGAGATTACACCAGAGAGCTTGCCAATGGGGATCTGGGATTAAGCACAAAGAAGCAAGGACCTGCAATTTGCAGAGGAAAATTTAAAAAGTAAATGATGGTTTAGTTTCCACTGCCTGTCATTCCTTAGGTAACTGGTGTGAATGGACTGGGCTTGAATATATGGCAGACGTGAAGATATGGTGGGTCACCATTACTGCAGAAGTTTACATTCCCTTGATGGTGGGTTTCCATCCCTTTGAAGGAACTCTGTTCTCTGCAATGTCAGGCCTTCATGGAACCTGAACAGGAAATAGCTTTCTTGTTCCATGGGTGGTCTCCACCTTCCAGCTCGAACATTGGAATAAGGACTATTAAGTACCTCCCTCTACACATGGAATGCTGGGTGAGGGAGAGTGTTGACTGGGGATGGGCTGAGGATGCAGATAGAATGGGACTGGAGAGAAATGAAATCCAGGATCAGGAATGCCATGGCTAAAATGTTGAAAATGTAATCTGACAAATCAGTTAGGGGTCATTTATGTATCTTCTTGCCACCAGTCAACCGGAAATACAAGTTGTTCTTTCTTTCCTCAAAATCGTACAAATAGCCGGACGTGGTGGCTCATGCCTGTAATCCCAGCACTTTGGGAGGCTGAGGCAGCTGGATCACTTGAGGTCAGAAGTTTGAGACAAGCCTGGTCAACATAGTGACACCCTGTCTCTACTTAAAAATACAAAAAAATTAGCCAGGCATTGTGGAAAGTGCCTGTAATCCCATCTGCTTGCGGGGCTGAGGCAGGAGAAATGCTTGAAGCTGGGAGGCAGAGGTTGCAGTGAGCCGAGATCTCACCACTGCACTCCGGCCTGGGCCACAGAACGAGACTCTGTCTCGAAAAAAAAAAAATTGTGCAAATTAATTGGGGCGCCAAGGTTGAGAGAGATTCTGCCGCTGCTTGTGATTCCCTAAACCTGGTATGGACTTTCATCCTCTGAGCCTTTGCTGATGCTCTTCCTTCTCCTGGAATGCCTTCAGTCTCTTTTTACCTGGTGAATTGCCTGCCTCTCAATGAAATTAGTCTAAAAAGTCATCCATTCTTTGAAAATGTTTGTCTTCTCCCTAAACAGACAGTTCCCTCCTCATGGTCCTTGTTACACTGTACCTCTCTCACAACACTTAAAAAATATTTAAAAACAATTTTAGTAGAGACAGGGTCTCACTATGTTGTCCGGGCTGGTTTTGAACCCCTGGGCTCAAGCAATCCTCCCACCTTGGCCTCCCAAAGTGCTGGGATTACAGGTGTGAGCCACTGCACCCAGCCTTCTCACAACACTTTCTATATTCCATTATAATTACTGCATTTGTCTGAAATGTAACTTCCTCAAAGACCTCTCTTTTATTTTAGAGCAGTTGTTCTCAGCTCTGATGGAGTATCAGAACAATCTTTGAAAGTTTGGAAAATATGCAGATTCCTGGACCCACCCTGAGATTTCATAGTAGTTCTGGGTGAGGCCCAGGAATTGGTAATTTTAGAAAGTTCTTAATATATACCCAGGGAATTCATGAAAAATGGCACCTGTTTGACTCATTCTGGGCTTACGTTTAATAAAAACCTCTATATCCTGCCCGGCCCTTCCTCCCCCTCTTCCAGATTAGCCATGAGGTCATGCCTTTCCCGTTCTGTATTTGTGCAGTTCATTTAGGGAATCAAAGGCAGGTTCTTCTGAACTTCAGTGTTTGAATCAGACCACATTTAAGCCAAACGAGTTGCTTTGGATCCTGCTCTTGTCACCTGTAATGTCTGCTCTCCTCAAACTGATGTTAACAAGCAAACATGGGCCATGTTCGGGTGTATTTTCTGCATCGCCCAAACAACCCTTTATTCATTGTGACAGAACTCACTCTCTTTTGGGAAGAGAAGCAGGAATTTTGTGTTCTCTTTTTTTTTTTTTTTTTTTTTTAAACTGTTGCACTGGTTGTTGGTTTCCTGGCTAGTAGTTTCATCACAACACTGGGTGGCGCTATCCCCTCATCATTTCCGCTTCCATCACGTGCTTCCCCTACCAGTCAGCAAAATGTGGGTGGAGGTGGCAGCTCCTCCCTGTAGGATCCTTCTCTTTTTATTCATTTGGCATCCTCCCTGCCTGCTAATCTACAGAATGCCGTGTGTCATCTTTATGGAATTCAGGGCTCTGGCTCAACTTTGGGGGCATCCAGCCACTCCCTAAAGGAGTCTCATAGGATTGTTTCCTGTAGCACTTTTTTTTTTTTTTTTTTTTTGGTGCGGCCAGTTCCAGCTTTCAGTGACTCAGTAGATCCTCAAATACTTCCCACGAGAAATACAACGCCATGGTATCAGAAAACACAGCCAATGTTTCTTGATGAGTTTTGTGCACATTTTTCTTTACTGAATTGTATCTTCATTGTCTTTCCACTCCAGAACAGTGAACAATCATTTTCCCTTCTCTGTGCTTACACCCTTCAAATACTTGCAGACACTTTTCATATCCCGCTTGAGTCACTGTTTGGCACTGCCTGATGTCTTCGGTTTTTATTGCCTCTGCTCATAAACCGCACCCCCTGTGCCTGAATAGCCTGAAGTTCTCTTCTCCAAGGAAAAGGGGATGGGAGCGGCAGAGTCTTCAGTATGTTATATGAGGAGGCCCGGGGATGGATTTAGAGTGAAGCTAATGAAACTTCAGCTTCCATGTCCCCTACTCACTCCACCCCTTCTCAAACCTTGTTACCTAATTTGTACTTGCAACTGAGTACTTTTTTTTCGTAAAGAGGGCCTCCAAAATTATATTATTTTAGGCCTCCACAAAGCCTGGATCCACCCCTTAGGAAGCTGTGCTATTTTGTGTGTGTGCTTGGCTGCCTGGCTGCTGGATGTGACCAGTCTTGATCACCCCTTCCCCAAGGACCCTGGGCTACAACATCTAATTTCCTCTTTTTGACAAAACATGAGTTTCTCTGCCTGGCCACAAACATCAGAGCCCAGCATCCCACTCACTTCCTTTCATTGTAATTTGGGCATGTTAATATTTTTTTTCTTCCCTTTCCTCTCTTAGAACAGAAGAAGTAATTGCTAGCCAATGCGACATAAATATAATTAGGTTCGGCTCAGAAGCTCATGACTCAGCACAGACAAGAAGATTCCACATCTAAAAACAGTATTTAGCTCTGGCATGTTGGGCTGTGACCATTCCAAGATGACCGCCGCAGGAATATGTATGCACCTCACCATTATGACACCACAGGGCCAATGTGGGGACTAACCTATATTTGCTAAGGTCCTCAGTCACTGTCCCTTGTACTGGACAAAACCACATTTATTAGGGTGTGCATCAAGGGGAAACAGTGGTTTTGGGGCACCCACACATACTTTGTAAATGGGAATGCAGTTTATTGTTTTGTGAGTATACTGCAGGTTAGAGGTGATTAAAATGATAGGTGTGAATGCTCAGCTGGAGAGCAGGTTATATACCACACCACTTCCCTAATGTCAAGGCCTGGGGCTAAGGGATCTGGTGTTTTATTTTTTCTTCACATCATCCTCCTGGCATCTTCCAGGAAAGGTTTGTTTGTCCTTCCTGGCAGGAGTATCTCTGTCCTCCCAGGAGCCAGATTTCTGACCCACACGTGATTAGCTCCTTTCTGTTACTCAGTAGAGAGAGGGCTGGAGTGGGGTGTAAATGTCTCGGCTATCACGGGTCTGATGACCATGCCCCTGTTCTCTTCTCCTGTGTCTAGCATGTGTCTCTCTCGTGTAACTCATCACATGGCTTACTTGTCTGTTATGCTCATTTGACTTTAAGTTGCTTGATGTAGTAGCAGCTATGTTTTATTCATTGTTGATCCTCAGAACCTCGCAGTGTTTTAACGTCTATGAATGAATGAATGAATGAAGTATGTAATGCAAACAAGGCTCATGGATACAATTAGGAATCCTGAGTGAAGATGTGAATAAAGAAGTGTGTCTAAACAGCCTTCTGTTGCTAAAGGAAGTAGGATGCTTCCCGATTCACATATGTAAGAGCAGTGAGAAGCTACAAAGGAAGCCCGTGGGTCCACAGACACACCCTAAACCTTTCTACACAGATGCACCCAGAGTTTCATCAAACAGATTCTCTGCCAATCCATTTCCTCTCACCTGTGGAAAAATTTCTGCTTTTCAATGAGCAAAACCCAGAAAACGGTGATGATCTCATGAAAGAGTATTATCTTTAGTGCACAGAGATCAGGGGACAAACACATTGCTCAAAAACCAGTGACAGATTGGATATGTTATGTCCTTTTCCAAGCTGGGTGGTCCCCTACAGATTAGATGCCTTTTTGGATGATGTATCTCTAACCTTCTGAGCTTTTGCTGCTCTAACTGCAATGTTTACATCACTGATGAAGGCAAATCACTGCAATGTTTACATCACTGATCACACAGGACATTTTCACATTTGTTTCCCAGCCCGGAAGGGAAGAGTAATGCCACCAAAATGCCCGTACTTAGTGTCCAAAATGACTACAGCACTGTAGGACACTTAGCTCCGGGATTTATCCTCAACTGTAACCTGGTGTAAGGGGCCACATCATCTCAAATGCTCGCACAATCAAATGGCTCCAGTCTTCCTAACATAGGTCCCGAGTTCTGGGAATACTTCCACTTCCATTCAGTGGGAAGGACCCTAGAAAAGCATCTGGGGCCTAGTTCTCGTCTTTCCCTTTCCGCTTTTTAATGGAATTGTTTGAGGACTTTTGCTAATGCAGTCATTTCCAGGAGAGGAAGCCGCCTTTCTTCCAGGCCCCAAGCAGCTGGGGTGAATCAGAGGGGCAGCCACATCTGCACATCCTGTGGGGCAATCGCTCACGCGCGGGTGACGGAGCCCGAGGGTCGGCTGGGGCCTGGGGCTCTTGGGGACCGCGGGGCGAGGCGGGACGTAACGGGTGGGGCCTCTAGGGGATGCCTGGGCCGCGTCATCTCCACTTCCGAGCGCTCCCCGCTTGTCTCCAACCCCATGACTAACGCGCCCCCTCCCGTTTACTACGACGCCTGGTCGCCTAGCAACGGGGCGCGTTGCCACGGCAACGGGCGGGGCGTGTTTGGCATTGTTTGCTAGGCCCCGCCCCGCGGCCGCTAACACCTCGGGTTTCCTGACCGGGTGGGGCTGGGGATCGGGGCTGTTTCTTCCTCTGGGTCTTCCTGCGTCGGCTGAGAACCGTGTCCCCGGGGCCCTCCCAGAGAGCAGGGACGGACAGGGCAGCTCAGGGGACCCGGCGAGCCGCGGAGGGCGTGGCTACGCGTGCCCAGGAGCTGGGCAGGGGCGCTAGGTCACCCGAGGCGGTGGCGCGGCCCCTCTGCGGCCTGGTGAGGCTGGGCGGGAGGGCGGGAGAGACGAGGTCGTCAGAGGGAAGGATTCCTCACACCCAGGCCGGTGGGCCAGAGCTCGGGGTGTGCCGGGCTGCTGAGAGTCCAAAGTCAGGAATTTCCCTGCCCTTGTTTCCCAAAGCTACGGGTCCCAGGCTCGCGTTCTAAGGGAAGGGGATGTCTGCGCCTCTTTTGGAGGACCCGAGGGGCGGGACTTTGCCACCCAGACCCCTCAGCAGATCCGAGTTCTGTTTACGACTCTAGGAATGACTGCACTGATGATTTTGGCCAAGTTACTTAACCTCCCACATTGTTAAATTTACCCTCAGGGGCAAATGAGGGCAATGAGTTGTCTTCAGTTCTGTGAAAATAAAAGAGGTAGAGGAAGAGTGCCTCTAAGCAGAAACGAAGGGGAAGCGAACCTGTGCTACTAGCAGACACTTGGCTGGGCTCTTCACAGACATCTTCCTTAACCTCACAACTAGCCTGAAAGAGGCGTGGCATCTCCAGTTTACAAGTGAGGGTTCCGATTGGGAAGGTTTGACTTGCTCAAGGCCACAAAGCAAGTAAATAGTAAAGTCAACATTGGCAACCTTCTAGAACTGCTGCCTGACTCATCACAGGGCTGCCACTCAGTACAAGCCAGTCACCTTTAACAAAATGTACAGATTGCAGGCCAGATTATGGGACCTCCTGCAGAATGAGGCAATGGATTAAGTGTACTTTATACTTCTCAGGTACATATTGGCAACCAGACTCTCCCATATTCCCTCTGTGTCTCTCTTAGAAAACCACTAATAAAGAACAATAATAAAATATATTCTAAGCCATGACTGGCTTTTTCTGTCATATTCACATCCACTTCTTTATCATCTATTCACTTTGGGCTGCTTCTGATTTAGGGAGGCTGCCTGAGCCCACACTTTGATGGCTCTTCAGAACCACCAGCTCGGCTCTGCAGTCTCAGAAGTGCCCCTTAAATTATCCTGTTCTTTCCTTTGAGATCCTAACTTCCAGCTGGTCAACAACACACCACATTGCTCCCTGTGTTGGAGTGTGTGTGTGTGTGTGTGTGTATGCTAGTTTGCTGGCTGATCGCAAGCTTCATATTTCTCTCCTGAGAAAGGCAAAAATATTTGAGAATGCACAGCATTTGTTTTTTTAAGTAACCCTTAGAGCTGAAAGTTGGGCGGCTGGTCGTTTCAGGATGTAGCTCCAATCCTGAACAAGCCACAACTTCTCTGCAGAGTGTGAGAGTCTTCCTGGGTCTGGAAGGATCCCTGAAGACTCTCCTGGATTCTCTGAGACTAGGAAGAGCTAGACCTTGTGTTCTCCTTCCCAGTTCCAGATTGGAGCTGGCTTCCAGCGGGACCTTGGGGATGCCTCACTGTTCTCTGGCGTAGAACTTAACGTCTGCTCTTTCATTCAGTTCACTGGGGTGACCCACAACTCTATCGTTGCCACCATTACTGGGCCTTTACTAGAGTCCAGATTTTGGCAACAGGAATAATATGGATGAAAAGAAAAAAGGAGAGGCATGGGGAGCCTGGGGAACAGAGAGGAAAAGGAAGATGATGAGGCAAGGGAAGAAGAAATGGAAGTTTTAATGAAGGAAGATGAAAAGGTAATAGGCCAAGGTATGGGCATACCAGGTTTATCTATGAACACTGGGCTGAGTAACACATTTTCATTCCATTTTGTAGAACCCTATAGTGCATTTCCAAGCTCCTTACTGTGACCATGAGAAATCTATGAAATTGATAAGTTAGTGTAACCTGTATTACAAATCCAGCATTAAGGGTATGTGTATGAGATGTACATGAGATCTCAAAATCAATGTACCTACCTCCTGGGTGAGGTAAACATTTTGAGTCAGTTGAGAGGGATAGCTCATTCACTTTTGCAGTGCAAAGGCAGAGAAGTTTCAGTTTCTCTTCTGTACCGTCTCAATCAGTTGGATAGAATGTTTTGCGTGAGGATGAATCAGGCCCCTCTTGCCAGCAGAGGGGTAAGGTGGTGTGTGGTGGATTGAAGAGGATGTCCTGAGGGCAGAATGCCAGCCAGGGTGGGGCCATGGGGTTTACTCTGTGATGTCACAATGACAGGCAGGGGTCTCCTTGTGCTCCCTCAGCCTCCTCCTTCCCCTGGCCCCAGAAGGATTTGGGGGGGTGTCACAGTAGGTACCTGCCAATGGCTGGATGTCTTCTGAAGTCATCCAGATCAGTGCTTCTCTTATTGTGCGTAGGATTCACCAGGGGAACTTAGTCAAGTGCATATCTTGAAGGTCTGGGTGAGTTCTCACATGAGTCCAGCCAGACCACATTGAGTTCTGAGACTCTAGACCAGTGCTGTCAAAGCAAAATGCAATGTGGACCGCATATGTCATTTAAAATTTTCTAGTAGCCACATTAAAGTAAAGTAAATTGTCCACTTACAAACTGGGAATAATTATTAATTAAAAGAAAAAAGTAAATTGGACGCACATACTGTGATATAGCAATTATGTTATACAACACTGTGTTTAAAATGTAGCCCTCCCCAAACAATAAAGTTAGGTTTAATAAAAAATATTTTATGCTACGTTCATTTTAAAAATAAAATTTAATGAATTCAAATGACATAAAATTAGAAATTCAGTTGCTCAGTCGCACTATCCGTGTCATAAGACCTCCACAGCCACACGTAGCAGGGCTACCGTATTGGATGGCACAACTCGAGGCAATTTCCTGAACAGGTAACAATGTACAGAAATTACCCTTCTAAAGGACTGGTATCTGGAAACCCAGTAAACATCCACTAACATCATTTTAATGAATACATAATTCGTGTTTGGGGACTATTAACATGGAGGCATAACTCCCGAAGGTTGGAAGGGAGTTGATGTTGGCCTCACCCAGAGTTCCAGCTAACAGTCTGGATGAGGCCCTCTGCTCTGTGAAACATGACACACTCAGTCCTCCTCTGAGCTTTTGCCAGGGTTCCCCTCACTGGGATCCCTTTCTCCTCCTTGCTGCCCGCCTAAATCTTCACAACCCCAGGGCATGTGATTCCAGTCTCAATACCTCGTGACTCTAGCCCTCCTTACTCTCGCTTTTCTCTGCACTCACACAGCATGGCTGCTTTGCTTTCGGTGTGTTAGTCTGTTTCTCTCCTGAAATGCCAAGCTGCTTGAGGACAGAATCTGCTTTTTTACTTCTATCTTGCCTAATATAGTGCCAAGGGCATAGTAGCTGCTTAAGAAATACTTATTATTTTACTTAATGACCTAAACTACCTAAGGAAATGTCTAAGAGAGTACATCAAATCTCAAAAGTCCCAATAACTTGACCAAATGCAACAACATGCCTTATTTTTGGGACGTCTTAACTTGATTAAGATGTCCGCTCTAAGTTAACTTCTACATTTAATACAAATAACCATGAGTATTTTTAAAGACCAACACAAGTTGATATTAAAGTTCATATGGGAAAAAATGCACAAGACTACCTAGGAAAACCCTGAAAAGGAAGAGCTCTGAGGTGATGCCAGCCCTAATAGATAATAAAGCATACTACAAAGCCTCTGTGATTAAAACAATGTGGTACTGACGCATAACTAGGTAAACAGACCAATGGAAGATAATAGAATGTCTGGAGATAAACACAACTATGTATAGACTTCCAGAATAGGACAAAGATGATGCATATAATCACTGGGGCACAGATGATCTTTTTAAGAAATGTTATTGGGATAAACTAGATGGCCATTTAGAAAACTATAAATTGTATTCATTTAAAAATCATATATAAGAATAAACTCCAAATGGACTAGAGATCTGAATTTTAAAAATGAAATTACATAAGTACTAAAAGAAAGCATGGGTAAATTTCTGTACAACTTGGATGTAAATAAAGGCTTTCTACCTACGACTAAAAATCTAGATACTTGATAAGGAAAGATTGAAAAATTTGATAACATTAAAAAACCCCCAAACTTCTGCATGGCAAAAATCCCCATCATAAACAAAACTAAAAACAAATCACAACTGGGAGAAAATATTTGTAACATATACCAAAGATAAAAGGCTAATATCTCTAATAAACAAGCATTTTTTTTTAATTAAGAGGGGGAAAAAAAAGACCAAAGTTCTGTAGCAAAATGGGCAAAATTCAGGAGAGGACGATTCACAAAAAGAGACATATGAATGTGCCGGTTGTGGTGACTCACACCTATAATCCTAGCACACTGGGAGGCCGAGGCAGGAGGATAACTTGAGCCCAGGAGTTCTAGACCAGCCTGGGCAACATGGTAAAACCCTATCTCTACAAAAAGTACAAAAATTAGCTGGGCGTAGTTGTGCCTGCTTGTAGTCTCAGCTTCTTGAGAGGCTGAGGTGGGAGGATTGCTTAAGTCTTCTTCTACTGAAGAAGCTGCAGTGAACCATGATCCTGCCACTGAACTCCAGCCTGGGCAATGCTGGGTGACAGAGCAAGACTGCCTCAAGGAAAAAAAAAAAGGAGACACATATGAATGACCCTAAATATATGAAAAGTTGTCCAACTTCACATATGGCAAACATAATGCAAATTAACACTAGAATGAAATTTCACTTCTTATTTATTAGACTGACAAAATTATAAAGTTTGACAATGACATCTGTTGCTGATGTTGTCCCCACAGATGCTGTCACTCATTGCTGGGGGGAATCCCAAATGGCGCACCCCTTTGGTGAATTTGGCAATATCTAACACAACTGCCTTTCACATCCCTTCACCCAGAAATCCTACTTCTAGGAATTTACCCTGAAGACACACCTCCAACAATATACTCATTACAACATATTTGTAATTGTAAAATACAGAAACTACCTAAATGTCCAAGCATAGGAAATTGGTGGAATTGAATATGGTTCATACACACAACGAGGTATGGGGCAGCTATAAAAAACAAAGCAAAACAAGGGAGATTTCTATAAACTTACATGGAAAGCTAAGTACATTAGGTATATAGAATGCTATCTTTAGTGTAAAAAAGAAAACAGGTGAAACAAAAGGTGCATATATCTGCTTATTGTTACCACAAGAAATTCAGGAAGGATAAATCAGAAAACGATGAAGCTGATTATTTACTGGAGGTGGGGAATGGAAATGATTCTGGAGAGAGTGACACTTCTTTAAGAAATTTTTTTGGCATAGTTTTGACTTTTGGAAGCATGATAATATTCTACATGTTTGAAAATGAAACTATAACAAGATGAGAAGGGAAAGAAAAGCCTAAAACCAAAAGCAAATGGAAACAAGTTACCTCAGTTGCATTTCAAATGAGCGCTATAACCACGCGGAAAGGGGAAAAAATGAAAGAAAGAACGAATCTAAGGCACTCATGAATACAGTGCTTGACTATCTCCTGGTCAGTCTTGGGTGAAGTTGAGTAGGGGAGAATTACAAACAACTCCTGAACTCTTTTTATTTATTTATAACTTTAAAATTTTTATTTTATTTTAGATACACTGGGTACATGTGCAGGTTTGTTACATGGGTATATTGTGCGATGCTGAGGTTTGGGCTGCTAATGATCTCGTCACCCAAGTAGTGAACATAAGTGAACATAGCATCTGATAGTTTTTCAATACTTGCTCCCCTCCCTCCCTATCCCCCTTTAGAATCCCCAGTGTTAATTTTACACATTTTTGTGTCCATATGTACCCGATGTTTAGTTCCTACTTATAAATGAGAATATGTTGTATTTGGTTTTCTGTTTCTGCATTCATTTGCTTAGAATACTGGCCTCCAGCTGCATTCATGTTGCTGCAAAGCACATAATTTCCTTCTTGTTTCTGGCTCTGTATCAAGAGTATTCCATGGTGTATATGCACCACATTTTAAAAATCTAACCCACCATTGATGGGCACCTGGGTTGATTCTATGTGTTTGCTGTTATGAATAGTGCTGTGATAAACATACAAGTACAGGCTGGGTGAGATGGCTTACACCTGTAATTCTAGCAATTTGAGAGGCTGAGGCAGGAGGATTGCTTGAAGACAAGACTTCAAAACCGGCCTGGGCGGAAAAGTGAGACCCTCTCTCTGAAAAAAATAAACAAACACCTCAAATCAACTGAGTGTGGTGGCTCGTGCCTGTAATCCCAGCTATGTGGGAGGCTGAGGGAGGATTGCTTGAGCCCAAGAGTTCAAGGCTGCAGTGAGCTAAGATCGTGCCACTACATTCCAGCCTGGGTGTTAGAACAAGACTCTCTTAAAAAAACAACAAAACAAAACCAAACCCCAGAAAACATATGAGTGTAGGTGTCTTTTTGATAGAATGATTTATTTTCCTTTGAGTATATACCCAGTAATGGGATTGCTAGGTTGAATAGTATCTTTATTTTCAGTTCTTTGAGAAATTTCCAAACTGCTTTCCACAGGGGCTGAACTAATTTGCATTCCCACCAAAAGTGTATACACGTTCTCTCTCCTCTACAACCTTGCCAATAACTGTTATTTTTTTTACTTTTTAATAATAGCCATCCTGACTGGTGTGAGATGGTATCTCATTGTGGTTTTGATTTGCATCTCTCTGTTAGTGATTTTGAGCATTTTTTTATATGTTGGTAGGTGGCTTGTATGTCTTCTTTTGAGAAGAGTCTGTTCATACCTTTTGCCTATTTTTTAATGGGATTATTTTTTTTTTTGGTGTTGATTTGTTTAAGTTCCTTATAGATTCTAGATATTAGGTGTTTGTCAGATGCATAATTTGAAAATATTTTCTCCCATTCTGTAGGTTGTCTGTTTACTCTATTGATAGTTTCTTTTGCTGTGCAGAAGCTCTTTAGATTAGTTAGGTCCCAATTGTCAATTTTTGTTTTTGTGGAATTTGCTTTTGAGGACTTAGCCATAAATTATTTACCTACAACAATGTCTAGAAGAGTACTTCCTAGGTTTTCTAGGATTTTTATAGCTTTAGGTCTTATGTTTAAGTCTTTAATACATCTTGTGTTAATTTTTGTATATAGTGAGAAAAAGGGGTCTGGTTTTATTCTGCATATGGCTAGCTAGTTTTCCCAGCACCACTTATTAAATAGGTTATCCTTTCCCCATTGTTTAATATTGTTGACTTTGCCGAAGATCAGTTGGTTGTAGGTATGTAGCTTTATTTCAGGCATCTCTATTCTGTTCCATTGGTATGTGTCCATTTTTTGTACCAGGTACCATGCTGTTTTGGTTACTGTAGCCTTATAGTATAGTTAGAAGTTGGGTAATATGATGCCTCTGGCTTTATTTTTTTGCTTAGGATTGTCATGGCTGTTTAGGCCCTTTTTGGTTCTATATGGAGTTTAAAACAGTTTTTTCTAATTCTGAAAAAAATAATGTTGTAGTTTGATAGGGAGTTGAATCTGTAGACTGCTTTAGGCGGTATGACCATTTTAATGATATTGATTCTTCCAAGCTATGAGCACTGCATGCTTTCCCATTTGTTTGTGTTGTCTATAATTTCTTTTAGCAGTGTTCTATAATTCTTGTAGAGATCTTTCACTTCCTTTGTTGGATGTATGTATTCCTGTTTTTTTTTTTTTTTTTTGTCTTTTTTCCTTGTATGGCTATTGTAAATAGGATTATATTCTTGATATAGTTCTCAACTTGAATGTTATTGGTGTATGGAAATGATACTAATTTTTGTGCATCGATTTTTTTTTCTTTTTGAGATAGAGTCTTGCTCTGTTGACCAGGCTGGACTGCAGTGGCATGATCTTGGTTCACTGCAACTGCTGCCTCCTGGGTTCAAACGATTTTCTTGCCTCAGCCTCCCACGTGTAGCTGGGATTACAAGCAGGTACTACCATGCCTGGTTAATTTTTGTATTTTTAGTAGAGACAGGGTTTCACATGTTGGCGAGGCTGGTTTTGAACTCCTGACCTCAAGTGATCTGCCCACCTCAGCCTCCCAAATTGTTGGGATTACAGGCATGAGCCACCATGACTGGCCTGTGTGTTGATTTTATATCATAAGACTTTGCAAAAATTTACCAGGACAAGGAGTCTTTTGGTGGAATCTTTAAGGTTTTCTGGGTATAGTTTCATATTATCAACAAAGAGATAGTTTGACGACTTATTTTCCTAGTTGGATGTGTTTTATTTCTTTCTCTTGCCTGATTGCTCTGGCTGAGACTTCCAGTATTATGCTGAATACGAGTGGTAAGAGTGTACATTCTTGTCTTGTTCCAATTCTTAGGTGTTTCTCATTCAATATTATGTCGGCCGTGGGTTTGTTTTAAATGGCTGTTATTATTTTGAGGTATGTTCCTTTGATGCCTAGTTTGTTGAGGGTTTTTATCACGAAGGGATGTTGGATTTTATAAAATGCTTTTTCTGCATCTATCGACATGATCATATCATGTTTTTTGTTTTTAAGTATGTTTATGTGGTGTATCACATTGTTGATTTGCATATGTTGAGCCATCCTTGCATCTCAGGAATAAAGCCCATTTGTGATGAATTAATTTTTTGATGTACTGCTGGATTCAGTCTGCTGATTTGTTTTTTGAGGATTTTTGTGTCCATATTAATCAGGGATATTGGTCTGTAGTTTTCTTTTTGTGTGTGTGTCTTTGTCAGATATTGGTATGAGGATGATACTGGTTTTGTAGAATGAGCTAGTGGGGAGTTCTCCTCTCTTCGATATTTTCGAATGGTCTCAGTAGGATTGGTGCCAGCTCTTCTTTGTATGCCTGGTAAAATTTGGCTGTGAATCCAGCTGGTTCAGTCCTTTTTGTGATTGCTAGGTTTTTTATTATTGATTGTATTTAATTACTCATTCTTGGCCAGCTGAACTATCTTTAGTGTATGTACCTTATTCCTCTTGTGGTAGATTGTGAAACAATTGTGGAGCTATTTTGGATGTATCATGAGATTGGGCAAATGAGTAAATGCTGTTGAAAGCCGAGTTTTCCTTATGAGAAAGGGACATCAACACATGGAATGGAGGAAGGCAAGAAAGAACCCATGGGTTCAATAGGAATTAGAGGCATCAGTATGAAGTTATGATTTCTTATATTTATATATGAAATACACACATATACATACATGCATATACACATAAACATGCATGCATGTATATATATTTGTCTATGTGTATATGTGTATTATGTTTGTATATGTATGTGTAAATAAATAAGTGTATTTTAAAAGGACTTAGAAAGACCCCTCAAGAGCAATGAAAAACTAGCACTCAAATCTTGGTCTCTAATACTAAGAGGAACCAGAGCTCCTCAAATAAATGTCCAATTCCAGAGCTGGGATAGGGCAGGTACAAGATGAACCTGGAACATCTTGATATGCCAGAAAGTAAAGCAATGTCTACAAAAAAGTGATGGGGACATTCACAGGGACAAACGAGCCCCTTGAAGGGGTTCCTCCTGGCTAAATACGGTATAATCTAAGCACCAAAATAATTAAGCACAGAATTGAATTATAAGCCACTAGAAAAAACAGGACTCTGTGAGTCCATACGGATGATAAACAGATAGGCAGATAAATATATATGTAAATGAATGAGAAGAGAAGACTTTTGCTTACTCTACAAAGCAAGAAGCTGACTGGTGAATATGGAGGGTGTGCTGAAGTTGAAAGATCATCATTTTGCAACTATTATAGTAAATGTGAATTTAGACATGATCATCAATAGATGCTAAATACAGAGGAACATTTTAATGAGGACCAGGCCAGTTGCATGGTCTTAATCTGTCTCCCCACAGAGTGCTTATTAATTGTAAAGGAAAAAGCAGCCCTACAACAGGGAACTCAGATAACACTTTCCACAGTCAAGAAATCGAATAACAGCTTGACCAGGTAATTAAAATTGACTTCAGCTTGAGGAGGCAGATGGCCGTCGTGTGTCTCCTGAGAAGGGCACAATGTCACTTATGAAGTATTCAGGCGCAACTGTGTAACCTGAGTCTAAATGCAAGAAATCATCGTACAAATTCAAAATGAGTCATATTTCATCTTTAAAAGTTGGATTTGTATTCTTCAAAAATGTTAATGTCAAGACAATATTAAAGGCATCTGGGGTCCCCCTTTACAGTTCGCAACTATTTTCTAGGGGTAGTTGTGAATACATCCAGAACGTCTGACATTAGGTCCTTTTGGGACTATAGGCTCAGGTCCCACTGTGATTTCCAGGTGTTTATTGTTGTTGATTTCTTGTTTACTCTGTTATTTTTCATATAGGGAAGTGAAACTGCTGTTTTTTTCTAGTTCCACCTGGTTCATTCCTGGGGGCGGGGTTGGGGGGGCAGAGAATATATCTTACTCATCTCTGAAATCCCCACAGTGCCTGAAACACAGACGTATGCTCAGTTAACATTTGCTGACCTGAAATGGATTGAATGAATCCGGATTGTTCTAGTATCTGAAGTTTTATGCGGAGGTCTGGAGAAAAAACCCCTTCATAGTCTAATCAGCAGTATCTCTAAGATTTTCTTTCTTTTTTTTTGCATCTGGTGGAAGTGGTATAAGCAAAGCTGGATAAAGAGTTTAGCAGAAAAAGTGGTTGTGGTAGGCTGAAAACGCTACCCCCCCACTCAACCCCAAAGATATCCATATCCTGTGACTGTGGTCTTATATGCCAAAAATGGACTTTGTAGATATGATTAAGAATTTTGAGATGGAGATTATCCTGGATCGTCAGGGTGGGCCCTAAATATGATCACATGTATCCTTATGAGAGGGAGGCGGAGGGAGATTTGACACATACAGAGGAGGAGCAGGCAGCAGAACTGCAGAGGCAGAGGATGCAGCCCCAAGCCAAGGAGTCCTGGCAGCCTCCAGAAGTCAGAAGAGGCAAGGAAGTATTTGCTCCTGAGCCTCCAGAGTAAGTGGAGTCCTCCTGACACTTTAATTTCTGCCCAGTGAAGCAGATTTTAGACTTTTTGCCTCCAGAATTCTGAGAGAATAAGTTTCCGTTGTTTTAAGCCACGAAGTTAGTGGTAATTCATCACAGCAGACTTAGAAAAGTAATACAGCGGTAAAATGGAAATTACTTCAATTCCATTTCTACTAGTAACTCATACACATACTTTCAGGAAGGCATGTTCTCTCTGAGCCTTATTGCTTTTAATTTATGACATAGAAAAATTGAACACGTAAAGGTATATTGCACAAAGGAGCAAAAGTATGAGAAACACAACTTCTTCATGCAAGTCTCTCCTCCCTCTAATAAAGGCAAGTGCTTCCCATCCTTTCATTCTTTCCTTGATCCATTGCAATATTATGAACTATAACATGAGCCAAAGTGACTATATGATTCTACCTCTTGTCTTTTCTTTGTTAAAGCATTGTCAGGCTGAGAAGGAATCCAACTCAGACTTAAAAAATACAATCCTATTTTATATTCGGATTAGTCACACTCTCTTTGATGAAATTTAACAGACGTAACCTTCTCATCCATAATAATAACAATATAATGTTGACTGGCTAATATTTATGAACTACTTAAAATGTACCAGGTACCATGCTATAAACTTTTTTGCTTATTGTCTCACTTAATCTCCATAATGCAATAAGGTAGGTCCTATTAATATTATTCTACTGAAGAGGAGCCTGAGGATGTGACTTTATTGATGGTGACATGTGACTTTCTGATGAATTATAGCAGGGCCACAGTTTCCATAGGGATTCATGCAAGTGGGAGTACTATGGCCAAGATACACATTTTGTCCAACTTGCTATGGTAATTAACAAATATGGCAGAGTTTCACAGAAGGCGAATCTCTGTGGAGGCAAACTGAGAGTGGGCAGGATGTACGGCGAGAATTTCCAATGGAGTTTGGACTCTGCTGAGTCATCAGGGATCCAGACTTAACTGCTATTTTAAATTGGATGATTGCTCATGGGAGTCTGCTTGATTATTCATCCACCTCTGGCATCAGGCAGCTTTGAGAAGAGGCTAGGGCAGGACTTTTCTCAAATGTAGGTCATTTCCAGTGTGGCTTTAAAGCTTCCAAACCATCTGCATTCTCTATTGGGTAAAAGGTAGAGTTTTTAACATTTGGATGTGATGCTATCCATGAAGCAAAGAACAATTTAAAAATGCACAAATTGCACTCCTGTTTATGTTCAGTCTCAAGGCTAATTATGACACTCTTGATTTTCCTCTAAATGCAAGTAGTTGCTGTTACCTTAGAAAGATGATGGGATGGATTGTGAGTAGAACTGAGTTGCAGAGTTAGTGGAATCTTTGGGTGTTGCCCCTTTAAAAAGTGAATTGATACAACCTTCCCTACTTACTTCATGAAGACATCATAAGGTTAAACTAAGGAAGTAATAAACTTTGGATTTAGAAGGATCTTGGTTTAAATTCTGCCTTTTCCATTTATATGCTATATGACTTTGGGCAAATTTATTCAAAATCTCTCTAGTCCTCAGTTTCTATATGCAAAGAGTGGAGATAATAAAACCTACTTCATAGAGTCTTAGAGGGAATTTAATGAGATCACAGTTATAAAGCGGTTACATGCACACAGAGTAAACATTTAATTAATGGAAACTATTATTATTAATGTTCATAGTTTGTATTTTCATATAAAGAAATTAAAAAGTGAAAAGGAATTATGCAGTATATTAGTTGTTAGTAGTAGTAGAATTTGCAAGGCTTGTGAAATTAAAGCTTGCCTCTGAATCTATGCGAGTGTGTTTTGATTTACTAATGACAGTAAGCAAGGTGAATATGCTTGTTCCAGTGACTGGCTTCAGACGTAGAGTATGACCAAATCCTAATGAGTTTTCCTTGAATGAGACATAGCCCACCTATATTTAGACTTCACAGGCTGGTAATTGGTGAAGCATTTTATGTCCTGGTTAACTTGATATGCATCTTCTTCTATTTCCTAAGATTGTCAGTTCCTTGAGCAAAAAGACAACATTTTCTCTGTGGCCGTAAAGCCCTGCAGGGCTTGGTGAGGCCTGTGTGGGTGTTCAATTTATTAAGTACTAATTGGTGCCAGAGGAAAGCTGAGATTGTTATTAACTTTTCCACCCAATGTGATTCTGGGGAGCTGAGCGTGGTGCACATGGGGAGCGGGCTCTACAAAGCCTAATGATTTGCCAGGGATTCGGGTGCTTACAAAGGAATGCATGTGAGGTTCTCTCCCTAGGGCTTTCACGACAGTGGCGTGAATGAAAGTACATTCTAGGAAGCAAAGAGGATTGGTTCTGCCTCCTTTAGTTCGCTTTTGAAGTGCTGCCTTTCATTAATGTAGACGCCAAAGTCCATGCCCCACCACTCCCTACCTGTGGGAGCTTGAGTATGTCATTAGGTCACTTTGAGTTTCAGTTTTCTGTTTTAATTTTTAAAACAGGGGTGATAGTATCAGTTCTGTTTACTTCACAGGGTTGTCATCAGCATCCAATGAGATAGTATACATAAAAGCTTTGCACACTCCCGGGCATGATACACAGGAAAGGTACTATTATGATGTCATCAGCTAGGGCCTGGGTCTTTATTGGTGGCTTCCTTCCTCAGAGATGACAATCAGCTGCATTCAAAGCTTCACCTGCTTCCTTGGCTTCTAAGTGGGTTGGCTGTAGGGAGCACTCTGGGGGATAAGCCCCTTGGTGGCCCCAGTTTTCCAGTGCACGGACTGTGCTTCAATTGCCCCAAGCAGTACAGATGCAAACCTGGCAGTCCTTCAGAAGTAAAGGAGATGTGCAGAATCTATTCCCCTATTCCAACACTGCTGGGCAGAGAAAATTCTATTCTGTCTTCCAAGGCTGGAAGTTCCCACGGAATAGCCACTCTTTCACGCAGGGCCCCTGGGACCACTGACGGGAATTTAGGAGAGGGCTGGCTGTGAGTGGGGTGATTTTTGAGGACCCCAGAGCAGAATTTCCCTGTGGGAAGGTAACCAGCCCCTAGTGGTTCAGGGTTCCTGGTGTTTTCTGGGTCTTCTGCTAATATTTCTACCCGGAAACCTCCCTTGTCTACCCCACATTTTGCCAGATTTCTCCTTTGAGAGTCTCTGCTTTAACTTATGGTATGGGGTGAAAGAACGCTAAGCCACTGGTACACCTGGCCATGGAGCTGTGAGCTTGACTAGCTTAGTGACAAGGTCAGTTGCTGACTCCAGATTGGTCTCCTATCCATGCCTCCTCAGCTCCCTTGGGAAAGGGACACCGTTAGCTCTCACCATTACACCCACCACCTCATCTTTTGAGGAGATTTCCAAAAGAGAAGGGGCAGCTGAGATTGCTTTTGCCCTTCTTGTTGGTAACTATAAGACATAGAGGAAGACAGAGGCGGCTTGTCCTCTGGAAAAGTCTAGGGGCTTCCTTGCTTACATTTCTCATCACGTCTGTTTCTATTAATATTTACAAGCAGCTCATGAACAAATTCTCTTCTTGCCACTTTCTCTATTTCATTGCTTTACCTGGAGGAAGGTGTTTCCAGGGCAGTCACAAACTCCTTTAAGCTCAAATCACTGAACTTCAGAGTTAGTAGGGGCCTTGGAAGCATCTATCCTAAAGACTTCGTGTGAACACATGTGAACACTGCGGCTCAAAGGGGCAGGATGATTTAAAGTCCCTCAGCTGAGCAGGGGAAGAGGGACTCCCACTCTGCACTGGACTGAAGTTCCCCTTTGCAATAATCAAAGAATCGTAAACTAGAAAGACTTGAAAGATTCTTGCTCTATTCCTTAAATTGCGGCAGCATTACTTCATCTTAGATGATTTCTTTTACTAAGATCCCTTCAAAGCCTCTCTCTCTTTCTCTTTTTGCTTGCTTTTCCTCTAAATTCCTCCCTCCCTATAAACTGTAATTAAAAATTACTATTTTAGCCACAAAGTATGTGATGCCTGCAAAAAAAAAAAAAAATTAGCAAAACAGAACAGTGCTGTAATCTGAAGGGACAACTGTGTCCTGGACACTGTTTCCTACCTGGCCCACAGAGACACCAGCCTGGACCCTTCTCACGCCCCTCCTGCCCTTGCTGCCCATTTGTTTTGAACTTAGATTCCTTCATCAGGTCCCCTACGCCCCAAAGAACACCGTGTTCAGAAAGCTCTGTCACTTCTCCACCCTGCCTGCCCCAGCCGTGGAATTCCAAGCCAAACAGCACTTTCCTGCCTTTCCCATTCCGTACAACATTCCTGGGCTTGTTTCCGCTGCTGGCATGGAGCTCGTAGGTAGAGGAAAATGGAGCAAACCTTTGAATGGATATGTTCAACACCACAATGGAAGTGATGAAACGTAGATAAAAAGTTTAAGCCATGTAGTTACAAATCCTTAAAAGGATTGCTATCTCAAAACATCTTGTATGTGCAAATTTAATAATTGCAAGCTTGGAAGTGTTGTGAAGCCAACACAAGCTCTCTGGGAGCTGAGGGGCTCTTTCTGGTGACCAGTAATTGAGACCCAAACCAAAATTCTTTTGAGAGTGAAAAGGTGTGTTACCGATGAGGACGCCCGTGGGCTTCTAGCTGGTATTTAAATACCTTACTGAGACCAGGAATTTCATTTGTCTTTGAACATCTCTGAGCATTTGCTGAAATTAGCATCTTTGCCTTTGTGTGACTTCTCCCCCTTGGGATCACTGGGCAGGGAAAACCTCCTCCCTTTTCCCAAGAGGACAGCTGAGCTATTTGAGAACAGCTCTCCCGTCTCCTGAGTCTTTGCTTCTTCAGGCTAAATATCTTGAGGTCCTTCAGCGGTCCGTTATTTGGGGTGGTTTTCTGGCCTTTCACTGGCCTGGTTGCCCCTCTGCATGAGCTGCCTGTGGTCTGTGTTTTACAGGGTCTGCACGGAGCTCGGTGCAGCCTCCTCCAGGCTCTAGTTCTCCAGTTTCTCAGCCTGACCTGACATAGCCGCTTCTTAGACTCAGGGAGCAGATGCTTAGCCTCCTCATTTCCTTGAGCTTCTTTTCACATACTTTCTTGGGCACAGTAGATGGGATTAGCGTTCATCAATGAAAAGACCAGAATTAGTGGGAGGAACAAGGGCAGCAGTATGGGGGCTTTATTCACACCTGAGTTGCTCAGGGGCTTTATGAAATGAATATGCTTCAATACCTGTGTCTCTTTTGCTATGTCAAGAGCTTCATTTCCAGAATCTGACTACCTGGATACAAATCCTGTCTTGTTCCACTTATACAATATTTAAATTTGAGCAAGCGACTTCATCTCTCTTTGCCTCAGTTTCCTCCTTTGGGAGATGTAAAATCGTACAGGATCAAATTAAAAGTACTGAAAACAGCATTTGGCAACATGGTACGTCTCAACTCACGCTGTTAATATTATTGTGATTCTCTCTGCCCTCCTTTTCTCTTGGTGCTGTAGGTCACTCTTGGGGAGATTTTCCAGAGCAGCAAAAACTGCACCTTGCCTGAGCGCTTCAGGCTGAAAAGTCACCTTCTGCCCTCTAGATTGCAGGTGTCTGGGGGAGGATAACAACACCTACAGCCTGTCATTAATGCCTTTCAGGCTCCTGAGGCCTTTCATCCTGGAAGACTCCAAGGCCCTCGAATAAAAGAAGCAAAAACATTCATTAAAACATTAACAATTGCATGGCAGGTACAGCAAGTCATCCCGATACAGCCCATTATGAAACACGCTTGTTATCTGGAACATCAAGCAGTTTTAAGAGGTTTGCCTATTCCAAGTGATCTTTGAATTTCAGTGACCAGAAGAGTTGAACCCAGAATCTCCCTTCCATTCCTTCTTTCCCTTTCCTTTGGCGAACCAGAGACAAAGACTTGTTCTGAATGTCCCCTCCAGCTCTGTTTTCTCAGACGGGACAAAGTGGAAAGCACAGGACAAAAGAGGGAGAGGGCAGTCATACTGGATGGCCGCAAAATAACGTCACCAACAGCAGAGAGAACTGGGCCTTTCATCTGAAGATCTCAGATCTATTTATACTCGACATATCTGATATCTGCTGTCAGGCATAGTTATGCTTGATTTCTAGAGAGAACATTTTGGCTTGACCCAGGTTAGAGTTTCATTTCCTAGGTGTAAACAGTAGCAATGGTGATGTGTTGGCTTGTGAAAAGATTAGTTTATTGTTTCTGATTTTTTTTTTTTTCCCGAGATGGAGTCTCTCTCTGTCGCCCAGGCTGGAGTGCAATGGTACAATCTCGGCTCACTGCAACCTCCGCCTCCTGGGTTCAAGCCGTTCTCCTGCCTCAGCCTCCTGAGTAGCTGGGATTGCAGGCATGCACCACCATGCCTGACTGATTTTTGTATTTTTAGTGGAGACAGGGTTTCACCATCTTGGCTAGGCTGGTCTTGAACTCCTGACCTCAGGTGATCCACCCGCCTTGGCCTCCCAAAGTGCTGGGACTACAGCCGTGAGCCACCGCGCCCAGCCCATTGTTGCTGATTTTTAATGAACTCTGCAACATTCATCAATCGAGGTTATGCAAAAGATCTGCTCCAGTCTCAGTTCTGGGCTGCGTGGTTGGCCCAGCTGACTGCACTGTAGGGACTACATAGCGGGTCATTTGGAGGTTGGCATATGCACAACTGTGAATGGTCCAAGGCTGACTCAGTCTAATTCACTAGCACTCAATTGCATTGCAAATCCCTCATTCTGGTGAAATAAAGTGACGGCAAAATTTCATTTACTGATCACCCATGTGAACACTCTCAATAGGGTGTACCATCTGCTAGAGATAATCTGAACCTATCAATCATAAGGATTAGGGTCCATCGATCAGGGCAGATCTGTTCACCACACAGGCTTTTAAAGACATGCATTCCTGGGCTGCGCGTGTTGGCTCATGCCTGTAATCCCAGCACTTTGGGAGGCCATGGTGGGTGGATCACTTGAGGTCAGGAGTTTGAGACCAGCCTGACCAACATGATGAAACCCTGGGTCTACTAAAAATAAAATAATTAGCTGGGCATGGTGGTGGGCACCTGTAATCCAAGTTACTCAGGAGGCTGAGGCAGGAGAATCATTTGAACCCAGAAGGCAGAGGTTGCAGTGAGCCGAGATGGTGCCATTGTATTCCAGCCTGGGTAACAGAGTGAGACTCTATCTCAAAAAAAAAGTATATATATGTGTATATATATATATACACATATATATACACACACACACACACATACACAGACACACAAATATATATAATGTATATATCTATTTTTAATATATACATATATATTTTTAATGTGTATATATATTTTTAATATATGTATATATATTTAATATATATGCATTATATATATTTATATATATTACACACACACTCACATACACACTCACACACACTCACACACACACACTCTCACACACACACACAGACACACACACAGATGCCACTGGATTTTCCTCTTGCCCACTGCTCTTGCCCTCTGCATGGATGGGTGTTCCTTTTGTCCTCTGCCCAATGCATGGCTGGCAGGCATGGAGGTGGCACTCAGTGAAACTGGCTGTTGCCTCTCACTGTCACCACTCTCTTGGGTTTGGTGGCACATTCTTATCTCGCATTTCTAGCTTTTTAAGGGAGATGGAAAGAGAGAACTGAATTAACATTCAGTGGATGCTTATAATGAATCAGACACATTACATACATGAGTTCAATTCATTTGCAGGTTGCAGTGTGACCTGAGAACTGTTTTCTTTTTGAAAATCCAAGTGAAGGAACACAGTGGGTAATATACATATGAATGTACATTTAGACCAGAACAAAGGAGATAAGAGGGCGGGAAGTTTCCCTGTAAGGCCTCCTCTGTTCTTTCTGCTTACAGGTGATGAAAGTGTTGTCAGATGCTAGCTTTGGTATACTTCCACATTTGGGTACTTTTTGGGGTTACAAATTCTTGTTTGCAGGTTCATGAAATGATAGACTTACTTACTTTCTGGACTATCATACCATTGGCAGTGGCATTTTGTATCTGTGTTAGTGTCTCTGTAGAAACACTTAGTATCTTTAGCCTAATTCATTGGGAGAGTATTCTGAACTCTTAGCCCTGTGTCTGAGGATCTTAGCCGTTAGACCATGAGGCCATAACCAAGGCATCTGTCTCACCTTGCAGGAAAAACATCTTGGAGGAAATAAACTGCTTGTATTGACCCCAATCTATAAAAATTCAGGCAATGGCATAATAACCATTTGCAGTATCATTAATTTTGGTTCCTGTTGCTTTAGTTTTTCTTTTGCACATAAGAATGATTGCTTGCTGACCATAATAGCTTAGACCTTAATTCCATTAACATCTTTCTGGAATAGATGACATGCTTGGTGGCTCAGGGATCCTAGGAACAGGACAAAGATGTGGCTTCTGAGGTTTGACCCTGTTTTCTGTGGGTGGGCAAATGTCCTGTTCCACATGATGAGTTGCTGGAAAGAACTAATATAAATTATTGCAGTTGACTTTGCATATATAAATACTTAAGTTGTGCTTAGTAATACACTTGATGCAAATATCCTGCAAACACATTAACTGCTAAACCAGCCTCAGATAAGCTCAATGGGCTTGCCATCCCACAAACAGTTTTTACTAGCCTGCCCTCTCTCCAGGCTATAAGCCTGTATCACAGAGACAGTAAAAAGGAGTAAAAATGATTACCATTCTTTCCTATTGACTTTTCTTAAGCTTCTCCTCGTAATAGGTATGTAGAATGGTGATGTGTGAGACTCATTCCATACACAAGTGTTTACTGGCATCTCATGTGTTCCCACCATAAAGCTAAGTGTAGATGCTAGATCCAGAAGAGGTGAAAGATATGATCTCTGCCTCCCTCGTGCATGAATAATCAAGTCAGAGAGCTAAAAATAACACTCAAGAAGCAAGCACAAACATTTTTAACAATATGTATAAATTATGTGACTAATCTCTGCCCTGGAGTATTTGAAAAGGTCACCATGGAGACAAAGGGATGAGCTGGGGCTTGAAGAAGGTTTGGATTATTGATAATAATTACTTATAATGGAGTACATTAGCATTTACAGTGAGCTCTTTTTATAATCCCTCTGAGAAAGGTGACAGAAGGGGGTAAGAAAATTTGTTGAGTAAATATGCAAAGTGGACCAGATGACAACTGCTCAGGAAGTAGATTTCATTCTAAGAACTTACAAACCCAACTCTTGTTTTCCTTCCTTCCTTCCTTCCTTCCTTCCTTCCTTCCTTCCTTCCTTCCTTCCTTCCTTCCTTCCTTCCTTCCATTTCTGCCTTTCTTTCTTTCGACAGCATCTTGCTTTGCTGCTCAGGCTGGAGTGCAATGGTGTGATCTCAGCTCACTGCAGCCTCGACCTCCTAGGCTCAAGTGATCCTCCCACCTTAGCCTCCTGAGTAGCAGAGACTACAGGTGTGCACCCCCATGACTGTAACTTCCTTATTTTTATTTTTGTAGAGATGAGGTTTTGCTATGTTGCCTAGGCTGGTCTGAAACTCTTGACCTCAAGTGATCCTTTTGCCTTGGCCTCCCCAAATGCTAGGACTACAGGTGGGAGCCTCTGTGCCTGGCTTCCCAATTCTTCTGTGATGGACAGTACTCCTGCTTGACTTCTGTTTCAAAGGAAAATTCTACTGTGTCTTCTAAGGCTGCTTCCTATACAAACATCCTTGAAAAAGTAATTTGGAACAAAAGATAGTGCCTTTCTAACAAGACATGGAAAAATGTGAGAGACCCATGGACAATTCTCTCCTAACAACTTGCTCAAGGTTCCCAGGCTAGCAGCAAGCACCTGTGCTAGGATTAGAAACAAAGCAGGCCGAGGAAAATTTAATGACCTCACTGACTCTCTGTCCAAGATCATCAGACTCCGGTCTATCCCAATTTCCGGGACCACCTCTCTTCCTGTTTGAGCAATTTTGGCATTTAAGCAGCACGGCTTTTATGTTGCTGACCTGGCTTGTATGGGGTAGCACTGTGTCTGTGCTTATGCTCCTTCTTTGTCCCTTGGGGCCACGTCCTGATCCTCGGCTCCACTTTTGTGGTGTTTCTTGCCTAGTTCTCCAGGACGAAGTACCTGCTTTGTCCTTGACCCAGTCCCACAATCCCAAGAATTCAGCTGCCGTGTCCCAGGTCACTCTTGATGCCTGGATCTTTGTGTCTTCTATCCCAGATGAGCTGCTGTCACACTTGCAGGAGCTCCTCCATGTTGACCCACCCACCGAGACCTTTATCCTGTCACTTTCTTTGCTGACCTGAGACTGCTCCACAGGTTCAGTTGGATTTCAAGTATCTTTTTCTATAACATCTACTCCCATGTGCTTGTCTCACGCTGTACCACGTATTTTGTTGCTGGATCATTATCTTGACACACTCAGGCAGCAGTACCATAGCCTAAGTGGCTTATAAACAGCAGGAATGCATTTCTCAGTTTTGGAGGCTGGGAAGTCCAAGATCAAGGTGCCAGCAGATTTTGTGATTAGGGAGGGTTTACTTTCTGGTTCATAGACAGCTGTCTTTTCACTGTGTCTCCACATGGTGGAAGGGGTAGGGGAGCTCTCTGGGGTTTTTTTTGTAAGGGCACTAATCCCATTCATGACCTTATCACCTATTAAAGGCCCTACCTGTTATTGCCATCATATTGGGGATTAGGATTTCAACATATAGATTTTAGAGGGCACAAACACTCAGACTCCAGCTGTCATTTGTCCAGGTGTTTATGTGGTTTCATTGCAATGGAGGAGGGAGGTGGTGATGGGCACTTCAAGGGTGGACAGTGTAAGCAAAGTGCTGCAGGGAAATGAGTGCATTGGGCCAACTGGGAAGCCAGTCTGATCTGACCCCGGGTAAAGAATGGGAGAATAGAGACTTCCAATGCCAGGTTGAAGAATGTGAATAGAACTCAGTGACGGAGTCATTGAACATAACAAGAGACTTCTTGGTGGTGTGGACTGGTGGATGGAGTGTGGCTTGGGCATCAGGTAGAAATGGGTTTGAATCCTGGATCTGCTACCTATGAAGTGTGAGTTTGGAACTTTTACTCTATGTCTCAGAGTTTCTCTTCTAGAAAACTGTAGTAATAATATTTACCCCATGGGGCTGTTATGAAGATTGTCCATAAAACAGATAGAACATGGAGCACAGTGACTTCAAATTGCAAATGCTCGATAAGGGGTAGCTGTTATAGATTGATCCTGATGGAATGCTAGTCTTGGAAGGGAGCTTACAGCATATTTAAGCTAACCTTTTTATTTTAGACATGAGAAGAAATGAAGCCCAGAGCAGTCAGCTAAGTGACCTGTTTGCTCAACCTTGCCAGGGGTGACAGAAACTTACTCACTGAACACGGATTACTTATCAAGGGCTTGATCGTGTGCTGTCAGACATTTATTAGTTGCTGACTCGCTGCCAGCAGACAGATAGCAGCATCCTCTGGAGACACAGATGATGTGTTTGGTTCTGGCTTCCCCTGTAGTGGAGGCACTGTCCTCTCTCAGCTACAGACTATCTGGATGTAAATCAGTGAAGTCTTCTGTGATGTAGCCAGCCTACCAGCCCTTCAGCCTCATCGCCGTCTTTCAGTTCCTGAACACTGCTCTGCTCTTTGTTGCCACTTAGGGCCACTTCACTCAGGTAATTCCCAGCCATTTTTTAGGTCCCAGCTTAAGTGCTATTTTTTCAGAAAAGCCTTCCCAGATGCCAGCAGTGAGGTGAGGTTGCCTGTCATCTGCCCCCTAATGGCTGGGGCTCCTCCTTCACTGTGCTTCTCCTGACATCATCAGTACCTACCTTTCTCACTAGGGAATCTGTGGAAGAGCAGAAGTTGGTTGGTCTTGTTCATTGGGACATCCCCAGGGCCTGGCAGAGAGGAGATGCTTTGTGAATGTTGGTTAAATGACTGATTAAGATTTGTTAGCTGCAATCATTGTTCCAGTATTTTGGGGTTGCTGCTTGGGATGTAAAAAAAAACTCTAAAATGGGCCTGGTGCAGTGGCTCACACCTGTAATCCCAACACTTTGGGAGGCCGAGGCCGGAGGATCATGAGGTCAGGGGATCGAGACTATCCTGACCAACGTGGTGAAACCCCATCTCTAATAAAATACAAAAAATTATCTGGGCGTGATGGCACGTGCCTGTAATCTTAGCTACGCAGGAGGCTGAAGCAGGGGAATAGCTTGAACTGGGAGACGGAGGTTGCAGTGAGCCAAGAACACGCCACTGCACCCCAGCCTGGCAACAGAGCAAGACTGTCTCAAAAACCAAAAAACAAAAAACTCCAAAAATGGAGTAGTTCTTAAGAGTATTTCTTCCCAAGAAAGGCAATGAGGAAAGTTATACTGATAGGTGCATATTTATGTAATATATATTCTACCTACCGGCACATAAGCAGGCATTGCATTGCCCTTATGCTTCTTATTTTATCTTGCAGTGACACTTCATCATGGGCCACTTGGTCCAAGGACTGGTATTTGGAAACTGCTCTCCTAAAAGTCACAGCCATTAATTAGCTGTAGCAATTGTCATTGTTCTACATTGCTAAGGAAAGCAAATTTCTGAGTCCCAAAGGTTTTCAGGACAAATTTACCAAATATACATCCTTCTTTTATTTCTTCATAGCTCAGTTTTTACCCTAGTTCTACTTTTTATTTTTTAAATGAAAACCTCACCTTGTCATGGCGGCTTATTTAGTTCCCAGGTCAGTTCACCCTGTCCAGGAAAGGGAGATGGCAGCACATGCGGATATGGACATTCCTCAGGGAAGTGTCATTTAACCAAAGTGGAACTTGACCACTTTCTGCAGCTGAAATCCCTTCATGGACTTATGGTGCCTTCAGATCTGCTCAGTCCTGCCTCAGGGTGAGAACTTGAGGACTATGCATGACTGTGCTTGGGAGATAGGGCATGGTGACACAGTGTACAGTGGTTCAGGTTGGACTCTGCCAAGGGTCCCCAGCTGAGGGAAGAGCGGGCTCTCTTACCAAGCTATGTAACCAAGTAGGGTCTGGGTCTGCTAGCAGGACAAGGCCACATGTTTCTAGTTCACACAAAGGAGAAAGGGCAGGAGGTGATGGCGGTCCAAGAGTCAATAGAGTGGATTAATTTGGAGCATGTGGGCTTTGCAGGAAGAGAGGCATAGGTTTAGATCTTTGCCCCTCACCACTATCCGTGTGACTTTTGGTAGATTTGTAAGCCTCAGTTTCCTCATCTGTAAAACAAGAATAAAAACAACAGCAACAACAAGATCTGTTTTATGTTGTTGGAAGGATTAAATGAGCTAATTCATCGGAAGTCTCAGCAGAGTGGCAGGGATTCATAAATGCTGCCCACGTTGATCATCGAAAGTTCCAGGAAGCCCTGGGCCATCCAGGACTCTGATGGACGGAGAACTCACGTGCTCCCTCCTGTCTCCTCCTCTTGTCTCACTGCCCTGTCCGAACAAGTGACTCCCTTCATGTCCCCATCACCTCATTTACTAAAACCAGAAACCAAGTTGTCACTCTAGACTTCTCTCTGTCCTCCTCCCTCACCTCAACATTGAAGCAGTCTCTAAAGTCCATGAGTTCTACCAGCTCACCCTCCTTCTTCCGACCTTAGCCCAGCTACTTGGTCCAGGGCAGCCTCATCCCTATTTTGAACAAAGGCAGCACCCTCAGACTGGCCTCCTGTCTAGTTGTTCAGAAATGCAAATCTAATCTCCTTGTTTCCTTGCTTAAGACTATCCACTGGAGCCCTATTTATCTACAGGATAAAGCCTAAATTTCTTCAGGAGGAGTCATGGTTTGGCAAGACCTAGCCTGTCTCCTTATTGTTCCTACCATGATGCCTGTGTTCCAGCAATAGGGCGCTCTCTGCACACTTTCAACAGCTTTATGGCATTTCTTGTCTCTGTGCCTTAGACATGCTGTTCTGCTTTCCAGGAATGCTGTTAATGATGATGATGAAGAGGATGAGGCTGAGAGTAACAACAATAACCATTTTCTGTGTTCAGTGCTTTGCATTCATCATCTGTCTTTCCCCAACCTTGGTCACCTGGCGAACTCCTCAAATACAAGTATGATCTTTAGGAATATATCGTTGTGTTGATTTACGGGAAGGCTTCACCTTCACCTGTAATCCAGAGGGCTTGACTTTACTGGGTCCCTACTTAAGCCCACGTTGGCATGTGTGGTAGTCTGTGCTGCCCTCCTACTCATTTTAAAAAATAGACTTTGGTTTTTCGAGCAGTTTTAGGTTCACAGCAAAACTGAGCAGAAAGCGCCGAGTTCCCATATATCCTCTGAGCCCTTGCCCCAGCCTCACTATCTGCATCCCAAACCAGAGCGATGTGTTTGTTATGACTGATGAACCCACATTGACACATGAATATCACCCCAAGTCTCTAGTTTACATTAGGGTTCCATCTTGGTGTCATACATTCTATGGGTTTAGGCACATGTGTAACAACATGTACCCACCATTATAGTGGGACAGAGTACTTTGCCTGCCCTCCAAATCCTCTGTGCTTCACCTATTCATTCCTCCCTCCAACCCCCGGCAACCATGGATCTCTTTATTATCTCCATAGTTTTGCCTTTTCTGAAATGTCATATAGTTGCAATCATACAGTATATAGCCTTTTCAGGCCAGCTTATTTCACTTAGTGACATGCATTTAACTTTCCTCCATGTATTTTCATGGCTTCACAGCTCATTGTTGTTTAGTCCTGAATCATATTTCATTGTCTGGATGCAAAACAGTTTTTGAAGGACAAAAATGAAGGACATTTTGGTGGCTTCCAAGGTCTGGCAATTATGAATAAAACTGCTGTAACATCTGTGTGCAGGATTTGGCATGGACTTAAGTTTTCAACTCATTTGGGTTGAAACCAACCAAGGA
The DNA here is from genome assembly GCA_963573385.1 of Cacajao melanocephalus. Lineage (NCBI taxonomy): Eukaryota > Metazoa > Chordata > Mammalia > Primates > Pitheciidae > Cacajao > Cacajao melanocephalus. Next base: position 6,922 of record CAUYLG010062748.1, on the reverse strand, counting down.
ATGCAGTTGCTGGGTCATTTGATAGGAGCCTGTTCTGTTTTTTGAGAAACCGTTGAACTGCCTTTCAAAGTAGTTGTACTGTTTTGCTTTCCCACCAGCAATGAGAGTTCCTGTAGCTCCACATTCTTGTCAGCACTTGATGTCATCATTGTTCTGGATTTTGACCATTCTATTACATAAGAAGTGCATGGGTGTATCTTATTTTAATTTGCAATTCTCTAGTGACATATGATGTTGAGCACCTTGTCATACGCTTATTTGCCATCTGTGTATCTTCTTTGGTGAGGTGTCTGTTCAGATCTTTTCTCCATCTTAAAATCAGATTGTTTTCTTATTGTTGAGTTTGAGGAGTTGTGTGTGTGTGTGTGTGTATAAAATATAAATAAAACATATATATATATATAAACTTTTTTTGAGGTAGAGTTTTTGCTCTGTTGCCCTGGCTGGAGTACAATGGCACAATCTCTGCTCACTGCAACCTCTACCTCCTGGGTTCAAGCAATTCTCCTGCCTCAGCCTCCCAAGTAGCTGGGATTACAGGCATCTGCCACCATGTCTGGCTAATTTTTGTATTTTTATGAGAGACGAGGTTTCACTTTGTTGGCCAGGTTGATCTTGAACTCTTGACTTCAGGTAATCCACCTGCCTCAGCCTCCCAAAGTACTGGGATTACAGGCATGAGCCACCACACTGGGCCTGCATTTTGGATAACAGTCCTTTATAAGATATGACTTTTGCAAACATTTTCTTTCATTCTGTGGCTTGTTTTCTCATTCTTTTGAGCTCCTACTTATTTTTCTTTCTTTTTTTTTTAAATTTATTTTTTTTACTCCCCAGATTGGAAGAGATCCTACTCATTTTTAAAGCACAGCTCAGGATTTCTGTGATACTGGAACTGTCTCTTTCTGTCTCCAGAAGTTGATCACTATCGACTATGAACCATTACTGTGCCTTTTACAAATATCCATCATATTGTGAGTATTTACTCACCAGACTGTGACATTCTTGGGGTGAGGGACATGCCATTCCTTTTGGCATTTCCAGAGCAAAGTATAGTATCTGGCACTAAGTAATGTTTGTCATAGTGTATGTGTGTCAAGTGAACCTAAAGGCGTAAAATGAGGACACAGGAGAGCAGGGCACCCCTGCTTCCCTGAAAAGTGCTGGTGAGTTTTTCCTTCAGCAGAAGTAGTGAGAAACATGCTCTGTGAATGGCATTCTGGTCTTCGCTCCATTACATCCTTACCTGGACACAGGCTTTTTTTCCTTCTTTTTTTTTTTTTTGAGATGGAGCCTAGCTCTGTCACCCAGGCTTGAGTGCAGTGGTGTGATCTCAGCTCACTGCAACCTCCGCCTCCCAGGTTCAAGCAATTCTCCTGCCTCAGCGTCCTGAATAGCTGGGATTATAGGCACCCGCCACCACACCTGGCTAATTTTTTTTTTTGAGATGGAATCTCTCTGTTGCCCAGGCTGGAGTGCAGTGGTGCGATCTTGGCTCACTGCAACCTCTCCCTCCCGGGTTCAAGTGATTCTCCTGCCTCAGCCTCCTGAGTAGCTGGGATTACGGGCGTGCGCCGACAAGCCAGGCTAAATTTCGTATTTTTAGTAGAGACAGGGTTTTACCATGTTGGCCAGGCTGGCCTCAAACTCTTGATCTCAGGGGATCCATTGCCTTGTTATCCCAAAGTGCTGGGATTACAGGCATGAGCCACCACGCCCTGCCTAGACACAGGCATTTTTGATAGATCCTGGATGTAAGCCATCCCTCCCCACCAGAAAATGGACAGGTGATTAGAGGCCTAATCCCTCCCCAGTCAGGGCAAACACATATGTAAATTGCTCTGGGGGTCTCTGTGGGCAAGAAGCGTGTCTGTCGCCTGCATATAATTTTCTAGAGTGTGTCCCGACTCAGCTCTTCCCACTCGTTTTTCCATTTCTGCTTATCATTTAGCTAGAATCTTCACTGTGAAGGAACAATTTACCATTCTGTCTGCCTCCACAGAGTCTCATTTCCTGAATGGAGCTGTAAGAGCCTGTGTATGTGCGTGCTCAGGTGGTGAAATACCTTCTGAATTCTTCCACGGGTCAGAATCTTGCAAACTTAAGTCAAAACCCTTTCCTTGCTCTCTTCTCCTCCCTCTACCATGACCTTCCTTCTGTTGTTTTCTTACTTCTCATCTCTGCCTCCCTCTTTCCTTTGGTTTGCAGTGTTTTTGTAAAATTCTCCCGTTCTTGACCCTGTATAATCCCTGGCATTTAGCTTGGAATGCATTCCATTATATCTAAGAACACTCTTCTCTCAATGGGCTTCTGTTGAGATCAGACTTTGCATCCAGAGTTGGCTTAAGCTCCAAGGGGATGAAGTTAGGAGAAGAAAGAATTTTCACATGATTTTTAGGCTTGTGACCATTAGACTTATAGACATGAATGTTGAGACATTCAAATGAAAAGCAAAGAAAAATCCAGTAAAAGATCACCAGATGTTTTGTCTGCAAGGCTTGAGGGTTTTGATGTTAGGCAGGAAAAATGTGGATTCTTGACTGAACTTTGCAATTTTCACAGGGTGTTTTAGGCATATTTAGCTAATAGTCATTATTCGCATCTTGAGTCAGTTTAGATAATTTAAAAAGTTAGTGAACTATTGCATGATTGCTGTAAAAAGGCCAAATAATATAGAAATCTACAGAGCAGAAGCTTAAATGTCCCTTCCACCTTCCTTCCTCTCCCTCCATTTCACTCTTTCCTGAGACAAATTCATGGATTGAATATGTGCGCTATGGGACATGTTTTTTCCTGTGCATTGCACACACTCAGTTCTATTATTTACTTTCACGTAAATGGTCGTTGTGTACAATTCATTCTGTGATGTTCATTTTTTCAGTGAAAAATAGACCTTGGAGATCGTTCATGTTAGTACATACAGAATCGTCTCCCTCTTTAGCTGCTGTGCAGGGTTCTGGAACATGGACACAATATCATTTTCCTAACCATTCTTTCGGGGAGGGTTGCTGGGTAGCATCATTCTTATTCTGTCTTTCCTTTTTCTATTTTGAATAATAAAGCAATAAATATCCTTACCCATAGTTTTTTCTTATATATATTTCTGTGAATGTTATCAAACTTGACACATTTTTGCTAATTTCAGGTGACACTGAACCCCTTTCTTTCTGTCCATTTGGCTTTTTAAAATTTCAAATTGCCCGTTCATTTGCTTTTTTTACTGTTCTTAGGAATTGTACATGTTTTCTTATTAATTTTATGGGATTCTTTTCCAAGATTTTATGATGAACTTTTAAGCATACAGAAAAATTAAAAGAATTGCATGTATAGTAAACATCCATGTATCCACCACCAAGAATTTATAAATATAGCACGCTGTATTGACTTTTATCACATAGCTTTCCACCTATTCATCCTTTTATTCACTTATCAATCCACCTTATTTTTATGTATTTCAGAATAAGTTGCAGATATCAGGACACTATTTCAGATTCTTATCAATAACAGAATTTAATATTTGTTTACAGTCCTTTTTATTTTTTATGGTAATGTTTACATACAGTAAAATGCACAAATCTTAAAGTTTAATTCAACGTAGGGGGGCTTTAAAAATTTTTTTTTCTCTCTTGAGGTTGCAATTTGATTAATATCTTTCTTTTCTTTCTTTCTTTCTTTCTTTTTTTTTTGAGTGCAATGGCATGATCTGAGCTCACTGCAACCTCTGCCTCCCAAGTTCAAGTGATTCTCCTGCCTCAGCCTAACAAGTAGCTGGGACTACAGGCACATGCCACCACACCTGGCTAGTTTTTGTTTTTGTTTTTTTTTTGTATTTTTAGTAGAGACAGGATTTCACCATATTGGCCAGGCTAGTCTCGACCTCCTGACCTTGTGATCTGCCCGCCTCGGCCTCCGAAAGTGCTGGGATTACAGGTGTGAGCCACTGCGCCTGTAATATACATTATTAAATATTATATTTTGGATGATACAGGGGTACCCAGCTAGGCATATTTGAAGTAGGAAATTGGGGAAGTTGTTTCCAAATACATGGGACTCACTACAGTGTTCCTTTATTTTTGTTTATTTTTGAGACAAGATCTTGTTCTGTCACTCAGGCTGTATATATATTAAGGGTATTAATCGTTTCCTTATTATTTATATTGCAAGTATTTTCTTCAAATCTGGCACTAACCTTTTAACTTTGTTGTGATATCTTTCACACACAGGACTGCAAAATTTACATAGGCAACCTGTCAATAATTTTCTTTATGGATTCTAGAGCTTACATCTTCCTTAGGATGACTTCTCCCATCCCAATATTATTTTAAAAATTCAACGTTTTCAGTGTTTTGGTGGTTCTATTTTTAATTTTAAAAATTCATATTAAATTTTATTTTTGTGTAGGGAGTGATAAAACCTAACTTTTGCAATAGCAAACCAGTTGTCCCAAAGCCAAAGACTCTTTTTAGAATTATCTGCTGTAGTCTTTGATGGATGATTTTCTCCAAAATTTAGAAGAAGTTGGAGGAGCGGAGGAAGAAAAGACAGCAGGAAAGCAGGAGAAGGCAGTGCAGAGGGGCTGGAGAGAAAATGTGATTTTGGAGTGAAGATTTTAAAAGTCTCACTACATTTTTCTGCAACAATTGAATGAAGTTATTTTTTGCATAAAACTGTGAAAATGCAAGTTTTGTCTTCAGTAATATCTCCCATTTAATTTTATTTAACAGAATGATAAGGTGATTCGCAGCTTGGGAATTATATAAAGAGCAGTTTCTGTGTCTTGTTAGTGAAGACTTATCTGTGAATGTGTTGGAGTCAAGGTGTGCAATTTGTCAGGTATCAACTGCAACGTTGGTGATTGATGAGTCTGGGGACACCTGAAATGAGGGAGAGAGAAGACAGGAGCCAGGAGCACAGCAGTCAGAGGGAGGTCTGGCTGCACCTTGTGGTTTCACTTTCGAGGTAGGGGACAAGGCAGCGTTTGGCAAGGGAGCATGCTCTAGGGTTAATGTCATTTGAGAAACAAGAGAACAAAAGAAATTTGGATATATAGTTCTTTTGAGAGCCCATCTAGAATATCTCATCCAGTCTTGGAAAAGTTAGTGTTGTTTAGCGGACAATCAGCTGGAGTGAACCAGAGAAAGAGAAGAAGAAAAAGAGATTACTTATAAGGACATGTTAGAAGGAATGCGAAAGAATTTTTGTCAATTGCACTACACAGCACAAAAGCAAATTCTGTTATTAGCACAACATAAGGAAAGAAGAAAATGTCAATGTTTTGTTGGCATGATAAATACTTGCAGGGGTTCAAAGAACTATAAATAAGGGTTCACATGTGTCATGCTTTCTATAATATGCTATTTATTCAAGATCTACTCAAAGTGAATATTGTACAGCAGGTCCTTGAATAATGTCATTTCGTTCAATGTAGTTTTGTTATAATACTGATGAGAAAAAATAATTGCTTCCTGGCTGGGGCCACTGTCTGGGTGGAGTTTACTCCTTCTCCCCTTGTCTGTGTGGATTTTCTCCAGGTATTCCAGTTTCTTTCAACTTGGAGAAAATCCACACAGACAAGGGAGAAGGTGAATTCATGTTAGGTGAATTGGCGTGTCTATTTTGTTCAGTCTGTGTGTGTGTGTGTGTGTGTGAGAGAGAGAGAGAGAGAGTGTGTGTGAGTGTGTGAGAGTGTGTGTGAGTGTGCTCTGTGATTCAATGGCATCCTGTCCAGGGTGGTTGCCTGCCTTGTGCCCTGAGATGCTGGAAGAGGCTCTGGTCACCCATGACACTGAACTGGAGTAATTGGGTAAACAACTATCTTACTTGTTTTTATTAATCTTTCATGAAGGTATGTGTAGCTCATTTTTATTTTATTTTATTTTTTTGAGAAGGGTCTTGCTCTGTTGCTCAGGCTGCAGTGCAGTGGCATGATCATGGCTCACTGCAACCTCAACTTCCCGAGCTCAAGCGATTCTCTCACCTCAGTCTCCCAAGTAGCTGGAACCACAGGCACGCTCCACCACACCCAGCTAATTTTTTGGTATTTTTTGTAGAGACAGTGTTTTGCCATGTTGCCCAGGCTGTTCTCTAATTCCTGGACTCAAGCCATCTACCCACCTTGGCCTCCCAAAGTGTTGGGATTACAGGCGTGAGCCACCATGCCAGCTCCACTTTCATTTGAATGTTTAATATTAGAATTGCTTTTGTCTTTATTTAAAAGTTTGGTGATGTTTTTGTGATCAGTATGCTCTAGGAACTTAACTCTGGTTTATATCAATTAGCCTATGTTCAAATTGATTTTGTCATATGTTGTTTTGCTTAAAGTCACAGATTCCACGAAGCTATCAATGATGTTAAGCAAGGACTTACAGTACTATATGACCCAGCCATTCCACTCCTGAGGATTTAGCTGAGAGAAACGAAAGGATAGATCCATACAGAGCCTAGTACATGAATGTCCATAGCAGCTGTGTGTGTATCAGCTGTGTATGAAACAGCCTAAATGTCCATCAACAAGGGAATAGATATACCACAGTGGAATATCTGCCCAATGGAATCCTGTTCAGCAGTAAAAACGAATGAACTATGCTACACCCAACAACATGAGTGAATCTCAAAATAATTACACTGAGTGAAGGATGCCTGGCCGGGCGCAGTGGCTCACCCCTGTAATCCCAGCACTTTGGGAGACCAAGATGGGCAGATCACTTGAGGTCAGGAGTTCGAGACCAGCCTGGCCAACATGGCGAAACTCTGTCTCTACTAAAAATACAAAAATTATTCAGGCATGGTGGTGCATGCTTGTCATCCCAGCTACTCACCGGAGGCTGAGGCAGGAGAATTGCTTGAACCTGGGAGGCAGAAGTTGCAGTGAGCTGAGATCATGCCACTGTACTCCAGCCTGGGCAACAGAGAGATTCTGCCT